>JAGDQP010021790.1:2749-31304 GCA_022664845.1 Lepisma saccharinum | reverse complement strand
TGTGCAATTTACCAGCGCTTTCGGGAGCTTTTCTATGCAAATTTAGTCAAATTACATTTTATTCGGTACAATAGGTTCTTGTTTCTGTATCAGTTCTTGTATATGCTAATATCAATTTACATTCAATGATTCTTTTGTATTCGTTACCTTTCTATAATTTATCAACTCTTTCGGAAGCTTTTCTATGCAAATTCAGTCAAATTACATTTTATTATGCAAAATCAGTGTTTATATTTCTACATATCTCAATACCAACTTATATTCAATGATTCTTTTCGTGTTCGTTTTCTTTCTATAATTTACTAAGGCCTTTGGAAGCTTTTCAGCACAAGTTTAGTTAAATTACATTTTATTATGCAAAATCAGTGTTTATATTTCTGCATATCTCAATTCCAACTTATATTCAATGATTCTTTTCGTGTTCGTTACCTTTCTGTAAATTAATAAGGCCTTTGGAAGCTTTTAATTATAATTCCCATCAATATCGCATTTTATTATGCAAAATCAGTGTTTATAATTCTTTCAATCAAGTATCAACCCTAACTAAAATTCTATCAAACAATGTTACTGCCAATACAATGTTCCTAGATCTTCTTAATATTCACAAGTACTTGAAATATCTTACATTCATGTCTCATTGTCATCATTACCAATAAGCATTTCATGTTTTCTTTTTAAAATATTCATTTATGTTCTTTATCTTGCAATATAAAAGACTTCTCTTTTTGCCCTCTCAATCTTCTTTCTCATTTGTTTTTTTCATTAACAAAATTAATTTCTTTGCGCCTTGTAGGTATCTCGTCGAAGCCAACCCCACTATTATTATTTTTTTTCTTCGTCCAAAAAAAGGCAAATGCCCTGTGGCATTCTGTTATACATATATGTGTTCCGGGCCGGGGAAAGAGGTAAGACGCAAGAGTTAAGCTCAATTTAATTTTCTAATTAGCGAGCTGTCAAATCCGAAAGTAAATTTGTGAAAAAAACAGAATGATTAATGATCATGGTGTAGATTTGTCCGGTAACAGCTACAGTCTCATGCAACAAGGACGTGTTTAATTAATACGTAATTAAATCGTGGGGTACGTTTGTCTGTCTACTTTACTATGATTGCTGCCAAGAAGTAATTTGCGCAGATGAAATTATCGCATTAATGGGATCCCGGATGTCTTTGCATATTAATTCATAGGAGAAAATCTTCGCTGTATCGTCCAAGCTCACGTTCCTGAGACACCGACTACGAAAATTCTGTACTAAGATATATATTTCTAACTTGTTACAATATACGTTTATTCTCATTATCATAAATTGGATTATCATGTTTCTTTTAAAAGAGTTTCCTGGTAACAGTAGTTCATGGCAATGTTTTTCCAGATCATAAATGCAATTTGTTTAAGAAAAGATATGCTGTGTCCCGTGAAGTCATACTTCTGAATTGAATAATTAGATATCAGCATATACTTTTCAGGTTGCGCTCCAGATTAAAAGATAAGTGTTAATCAAGGATTTGGAGCATGTATTGCGGGTTGCGGGGTATCACCTAAAATTAATCTGGGTAGGAAGTTTTCTAGTTATCGCTGTCTTCGTAGTTGCTAACTTCTTCCCGGAAAGAAAACTGCTTCTTTTGATGCAAAGCGAAGGCACCATCTGAAGATTAAGATTTGGTCGCCAAGAACAGGATCAAAGATAGAAGAGACCCCGCCACGGCGCTATAGATTGATTTGAACTGATACGTAACAGGCGATACATTGAGACCAAATATTTCTAAGAAATTTATAACTTTGTGAATGGTTTTGATTTATCTTTAGAGAAGAGGGGAAGAGTTGATAAGTAATAAAAATGATGTATTTTATAAATTAAGAATTAGTTAGTTTTGATTAAAAACTATGACCGATTACTGTCAGTTAACAGAATAGGCAATTGTTTACAATGTTACTTTGTTTTTATATTTTGATGGATAATGATCGATATTGAATTTTATAAGATGGGAAAAACTATTTTGCAAATAGTAGTTGCAAAATGTTATTTGTAGATGACTACACGGTTTTATTGTTTGAGAACCCGGACACCGGACAATATGGCAATATGTTAAGCAGCCAGATAACATAAGAACAGAGGAAAAGAGGTATTCTAGATATCAAATTACATTGTGTTTGCATAGTAATATTTAAAGAAAACCTACATACTTATGAATGATAATAAATATAAGATATTAACCAAAGATAAAGTATTTTGAATATTCAGATCAAATAAGTTTGAGTTTATAAAACATAGCTCGTATGATAGAAGCAAGTGTAACTTCGAATAATAAAAGATCTCGTCTACCGTAATAAATATATTGGAAGTACACATAGATATACTACGTATTCATAATAATCTTTTATATAAAATAAAAGAATAACAATCACGGGAATAAAATTTCGCAGAAGAAAATAAATTTTTGCTTTTATCCGTTACGTCCCCAAGACAATATCTAGCATATTTACTATTGTTGAAAGACAACAAGGAATAGTTTGGCATTGATAACTTGACTACTTATATGACTTATGGTCATATTTTCAAACTACAATATAAAATACGTTAAATTAAATTTATCAGAAGGAAACTAATCGTCACAAGACTCATATAATCTAGTATAAAATGTCATGAACAAAAGCATTAAATTAATATTATCAACATTCATGAAAATAAAGCTTTTAGTCTCGAGAGGCAAGTCTTGGCCTTGACTCGAGGAATAAGTCTCGGTCTTGGTCTCGTCTCAAAGCATGGTGTCTCGGTCTCGTCTCGATTCCTAGACTTTAGTCTCGGTCTCGAACTGGAGAGGAGATCGAGACCAGTCTCGTTCTCCGTACCATGTCTAAATTATAGTTCAAACATGTTCTGCAGACAACCTATCGGAATCTCGTACTTAGAGCATCTCGAACCAAAGAGAATATTTAGATGTCTCTTGGATGTCCCCATATCCTGGGCAGGAAGTCCCTTAGAAATCCACACAACGTCCTTGCGCTATCTAGCCATCTAATGAAGAGCTTAGACTTTAGCTACCTGTCTGGACCATGAATAAAAATTATTTAAGAGAAAAAATAATTCCAAGACTGCGATACGAATAGGGAATTACGCTGGAAGAAAAAGAGAATCATTAAATAAATCGAACCTGATACTGTGTTAAGTATTTTTTATAAAGTATTATGTATTTATAAATAATTTAATTATCAAGATTAAATATATAGCTGTAATTGATTCTATCCCGTTTTGACGAATCCCCTATTGCCGAACGACCTTACAGTCATTTAGATCAAAACTCTTATCAGATCTTGATTTCGGCGAAAGGGGATATCCCGTTTGGCCGAATCCCCTTTCGCCGAAAATGGAGTTAGGGAAATCTTGACCTGCTTGAAAATTTATTCCTTGAGAGTCAGAATAAGAGTTTCCTAGACTGGTTAGGGACTTACATTATTCATAGGAATTATACAGAAGACAAACAAATTCTCAATTCTTATTTGTTGTTTTTAGTTATTATGGGGAGATAATTGTAGGTTTTGAGAAAGCAGCAATGGACGCTCTTCCTAGCATCTTCTCAAACAGTGTGATACGTGGCTGTTTATTTCATTATACTCAATGTCTTTGGAGGAAAATGCAAGAGTTAGGATTATCTACTACATACGAGAAAGAACAGGAGATGAGGAAATGGATACGTCGAGCTGCTGCCCTCCCATTAGTACCTGTAGATAATCCTGTTCCTTTCCTTTATCTACAAGAAAACGCACCGGACGTTATCAACAAAGAAGAATTCCATGGTTATTTGGTGGAAACATGGGTAGAAGAATTGGATGCAATTTTTCCACCGTGAGTGTTTCTGTATAATCTTCTTTCTTAATTCTAAAGCTTTTATATTTAATTAGCGTATGTAGTACCTAGTATCTAACAAGAATATTGTAATAGTTTCCGTATTTGCAATAGAGCATCTGCGACTGATGAAAATTGGGAAAAGACAATAGAAAAAAAGCAAGATAAATAATTTTTCTAATTAGGTGTGTTTTATATGTATTTTTTAAAATAATAATTTACCTATTTATATATTTTTGCTATTTCAATTTTGTTTAACTGGAGAGATGTTTCTTTCCCGTGGTAAAAATCTAGTTAGGCAGCTCCAGTTACAATATTACGTTTGTAGACTAATATTTTCCCAATTTTATTTGATGATATTCATCATTTTTTTTTGGTTGTGTTTATTTCAGCGATATATGGAACCACTTCAGTAAAGGTCCTAGGACAAACGAATCATGTGGAAGGATAGCATTCGAAATTTAATAAAAGACTCGCAAAGGAACATCCAAATATCTTCGTCTTTCTAGAACTGACGAAACAAGAACAGGCTGAAAATTAAAATGAAATGAAAATGTTGGAAGTGGGAAATAAGCCAAGGAAACAAAAGGCGAAGTATAGACGGCTGAATGAGAGGATTAAAACTCTTAAACAGAGACTAGTGCCTCGAGAGAGAGATCTTTTCCAATAGATAGATGTACTATCATATTGTTTTCATCTAGGTACGTAACATTTGAATTTTCTGACTGAAACTTTCTGTCTGTATCATTACTAGCAAAATTAATACTGATAGAGATGTATGATTCAACGTGCGAATGATTGTGTACCTTATATTTAATTCTACTCCATTTATAAATCGTGCTGTATAGTATTCTTGTATTTTTTTTTCATTTCCATGTATCTTGGACGCTGCACTTTGCCCAATGTAGATAGGTTAAAATAACTTGATCATTACTATATTGGTGGTACACTGTAGCTATTTAGCGTAGTTGATAAGGTATTTCTTGAGAAATCTGCTTAAAATAAAAGGAAAGTCATAGCAAACCACTGGGTAGAATTGAATACATTTTCTGTAAATACAATAAACTTTTTATAAGAACATTCATCACAAGAAAAATTATAACCCTGAATCTTTGTTTTCTCTTATGAAAATTGTAGATTATCTCTTTCGTAACGCATTAGTCACTCCGGTAAGTTCCCTTTCAAATTTACTAAAAGTTTTTTTGATTAATTTTAGGACTGTATAGATGACACAAAAGTCACCTGCATAAGCTAACACCGTGAAGTCAGAAGAATTCAACGTCAAAATATCCACCGTTTATATCAAGAAAAGTAATGGACTTAAAGTAGATTGCTGCGGAAGATTTTGATGGATACCATGATGAATATCATAATACCATGATTAACAGTATGCATTTGTATGTGTGATTCTCAATAAATTCCATATAAATTTTGTTATATTATATGGTAGTTTGAATTGCATTACAATATTAACTAATTTACCTATATTTACATTATCATATCCGCCGAAAATATAAACATAAGCAGCCATGACTTGTTCATGGTATGATCGTCAGCGCCTCCCCAAAATCCTGCATATCTCGTATCAAAGAAAGGATATGACCGAGGACAATACATAAGTACCATTTGTATGTATTAGAAAGTGCACATTACTGATAATAAAAAGGAGGTTATTTATATAATAAAATAACATAACCACTGGCGTAACGGGCCAATAGACCCTGAGCCTGCCGCAACGCCATCTGTCCGTGTTTAGTGGAACTGCGTCCACCTGAGCAACGGCTGTGTGGTCAGCACTGCGCGTACCTAACCACGAACAGGCTTTCTAGACCGTGTGTGGCCGTCACGTCTTTATTCACGTGACTCCCCAATTTGCCTCACGACGTTGGGTGGACGCCGAAAAGTGGGATCCAACCGGGAATTGAACCTGGGACCGCGCGGACATGAATTCAACGCTGTAACCACTAGACTGTGGGGCCCCTAACAAGGTTATTTTGAGTATTACTTATCGTAGTTGTGCACGAAATTGTTTCAATTCGTCAAGGAAACTATTTCCCTGACTCTCAAGGAATAATCCCTCAAACAGTTCAAGATTTCCCTAACTCCATTTTCGGCGAAAGGGGATTCGGCCAAACGGGATATCTCCTTTCGCCGAAATCAAGATCTGATAAGAGTCTTGATCTAAATAGCTGTAAGGTAGTTCGGCGAAAGGGGATTCGGCAAAACGGGACGACATCGCTGTAATTACCTTTTTTCATAAAGAACCTTGTGTATAATAAATGTTCAAATTTAACACATAAATTTTTAAATATGTTGCTATTGATAAAGAATGTATTAATAAATTAAAGGATGGTTATTGCTATTCTTGGTATGAAGCTTGGAAGATAAATTAATTTTTTTCAGGTAATTTTTGATTAACTATCATCCATATCATTGTTTAATTATTTACTATCCAGATAAATATTCGAATAGTGAAAAGTGTTGAACTATGAATATAAGAATGAATAATTTCTCGATTAATTGGAAAGTTCGGAAGCTAAACAATCTCGACATCAACAATCGTAGTTGATACTAGAAATGGCTTTGGAATTAAAAATGAGAAGAGCTGAGTTGCATGCAATAGGAACGTCTATTTCTTTATCTCTTTATGTCCAAATTCAAGGACTTATAACAAAGTATTCAAACTAAAACGTTTAACATGAACGGCGTTCTCAAGTAATTGAAAACATGAGGAAATAAGAGAAATATTTGAACCGACTAGTTCAAAACGTTGACCACACAATCTGGCATTACTCCACATTCCTCCTTGCATAGTCTATCAGCCAGTTCCGCAAACACAACCTTGGCAGTGAATGAATCTTGCCGGTGTCTCAACTATTTTGGTCCAATAAGACCCACTTGATACCAGGCCAAAAGAACTCATTCGAGAAGGGATTAGTGGAAGGCAAGCAAACAAACGAAAAGAACACGGGATTTTAGCTAAGTAATTTCTGGAATTTGTTTGGAATAATTTTATTTCAATTCAAACACAATTCCGACGTTTTAGAACTTTAATTTAATACACTCCCAAGAATGGATTTAATCTGTGCCGGAAAACAAATTGTGGTAGCTTTGAAAATACAAATTGTCTACAAAATTTGGGTCAGTCTAGTGGGAGGATAAAATTTTGGCCCAACTTGAAGTTTGTTAAGATATTTGAAATGCAAGGGATTGAGATCATGTCGACCATTGAATGCAGTATTTAAAACAAACCTAATGACAAGACCTTTGGTAACAACTTCCAGAAATGAATTATCCAAATTGTACAACGTGACGATTTGAGGAGTAGTGTGCATATGAGCTTCAACTCATCTTAATGGTAGTTTAGCAATATCTTCAAGCATGTAGGTATCTACTTGAATGGCTAAATCACCAGAACCATCGATACGAGAAGCATACAGTATGAATTCCTCCAAGGCAACTTTGAAATGTGCATTTTGACTTGCCACCAGGCAGAAGGAATCCTTGCTACGATACAGTTTGACTTGAAGGTGACTTTATTGAGAATAATACAATCTACACCTGAAATTCCAGTTTAGAGATGATCCAACATTTCCACTGACACCAACCAAAGCAGTACATTTTTCTAATCCCTCATTATCATCTGTAACAGTGTTAAATTGGCCGGTGGTATCCTTGTATTATAATGCAGTCATTAAATGGGTGTTTGTAGCATCATCACAAAGTCTCAGAAGTTTAGTGGCAAACCTAGCATATCTCGAATCATAGTAGTGTGCCGTGGCACACCTGCTGAGAATTACTGCTCTAACCTATCTCCGGTAACTTACATTCCTGTCTGTAAGGACTGACGGCCAACTACTTTTGCAGCTTGTGACCGGGACCGGTAGTGTTACCAACAAGAGCACGGAAAATACGACGCCGAAAAGTATTTATACACGCATAACTGAGTATGTTTATTTACTTGAACGCCATACAAATTTACACCCCTTGACGGATTCAAACAAACTTTGGTATACATGTTCCTTAGAAACTAGAAGGATTAACTGTAGCATTAAAAGGTTGTTGCCAACATCCTCCGCAGAGGTTGAAAACATGGAAAACAGTCATTACATTGTTAATAACAGTGAAATAAATAAATCCTTACCATACATGATTTAAGACTTTCATAACGTATCACAGTTGCGGCCCATTCCAAAAAGGCTGGCCAAAAGTAAAACAATAAAAAAAAGTTAGGGACTTTATTCATATTGGGTTGGTTACAGTACATCTGTAATGGTCAGAAATTACTTATGGAAGTATTTATTTCCTTCTGCCTGTTCCAGAATAGTAGTCGCAAAACTACCTTTGTTCGATTGACATCGATTGTGTTACTGAGGCAGTAAACTACGCACGTGTTAAAGACGGGACTGGGTTTTGGAAGCAGCAATATTTCCAATGCAGAATATGATTCGAAAACTGTATCAGACCTTCATGAATTAGAGAAAGTGTAAGAGATATTTGTTAGTTGGTTTCCTGTTTAAAAGAAGAGAAATGCAACAGGCTTAATTTTTCGTATTTTAATGGAAGATGTATGGCGAAACATACGTCAGACATTGGTTTCATTCGTCTCGGACGGAAGGGTATTGAGAAGTCTATATAAAGTGTAATATACTGTGTCGGCCATTGTCCACTGTCATTGTTTATTAAGGTAAACACGGCGTTTTCAGAGGTTGACATCCCATACTAGTAACAGGAATGTGATGAGTACGAATCCCGTCCACGCCAATTGAAGAAAGAAAACACAAAGTATAATCAAAACCGAGCTCTCATAGCTCAGTGGTAGGGCGTTGGCTTAGCATTTTGGAGGTCTTGGGTTCAATCCCAGAGGCCAACCATGCTGACTGAGGTTTTTCCGAGGTTTCCCTCAGTCACACCAGTAAAATGCTGGGATCGCACCTTCAACTTAGGCCCTGGCAGTTATCTACCTGCATCCTTTCCCTCTCTTCTATGCCGGCCTGAGCCTTAGATACCTGAAAGTCATAAATTCAATTCAACAAAGTATAAAATCACCGGACAAGGAAGTAATGTCCACTTCCGAAGCTGTGTAATCTCTTCAACACAAAGATAATGAGAACTCGGAGTGGCCGAGATGTTAGAATGTTCATTTCCGGTGCATGTGGTCACGGTTTCAATTCCCGCTGCAATCCATTGAACAGAGTGGTTCGGAGCATACTTTACTAAAAACTGACTGTCAGTCCTTAGAAACTCGTTTAGGAAGTTAACGACAAATCAATAAATCGTTTGAAAATGATGGCTGTGCAATTCACCGGAATAATATTCCTCGCAAATCTGCAAACTACGTTCGCAGAGCATTAGACAACGATTCGATTCCCCTTATGCACAGTAGCTAAGGAGGGGGAGATGTTGCTTTGAATATGGCGCTATTCTTGTATTAGTTGGGTGGGAAGTGATTGAAAGATTAAATCGGGACAGAATGGTTTTTCTGAGATTTTAATTCTTTCACTTGTAGAATAGGAAAAGCGGTACTCTACCATCTGAGGAATGGCTACTTTCTTACGAAAGAGTCCCATGTATCACAAGAGCTACATATGGTCCTTAGGAATTAATCGGGACACGTATTGAATTGATTTATGGATTTTAGGTGTCTTACAAGGAAAATACCACATAGCTGTAGCGCAAATCCGATGCAAACATACTGCATCTGATTGAGCATGAAAAGATATGGAGATCACCAAAATTTAAGCTGCTAAGGACCGTAGGGAGTGGAGCTAGGGAAGAGGCAACATTGAAAGGCGGTAAAATTAGAGAAAGGCAGGAATGACGGTGGAAGTGAATATCTTGCAAAGAGACAACCAAATGGAACATATCAACCATAAGAACGGCATCACGGACTAGGAAAGACCATAAACAAGGTTCCATCTGGAACGCAGTGTTGCCAGCTCTGCAGAAAGTTGAGAAATTGGCTATAGCACAAGTTAGCAACTCAGGCACAAGGAAAATGAATAATTAACACAAAAGACAATAGAGAAGACTGGACACATGCTTGAAAAGGGTGAACGTTAGTCATGGATGAATATCGGACGCGCATGAATACAAATAGAGAGAAAAATAGAGAACTATCCTCACCCATTGTAGTTTAACTGCAGTTGATATGAATGAATGCGTAGTCAACACACACACATTTCTCGCAGTGAGCACAGCGGATGAAAGCAAGGTGGTCACACGTGTTCCTGCAGCATTCTTCTTTAATTCTGGTTTCGAAGTATATTCGGAAGGTGTTTGATTGCCCGGGATGTTCACTGGAGTAGCCACATTTGAAGAACGCAAAGCGGATCATCTTTTGGAATCGGCTTGAGGAAAACTGGTAATGAACGAAGGGCTGAAGACAGAGAAAGGTCTCACGTTACCACAGTCAATGTTGGTTGAGAACACCAATGCATCTGTGATGAACTTCACCATGTTTTTGAATGGACGAAACAAGAACACATCATCGGGTTGTACGGCCACTTATAAAAGTAAATGGAGGTTGGATATATAAGAAATAGAAGGGATTTCCTCCACGAGAATTGTTTCACTGAACGCCTAATAGTTAGACAACCAACATGACAGTACAAATATGCGCCAAAACATGGCATGCCAGGATATTCCTCCATTTGGAGGAAGAAATAATTGATTCATTCAATATCATTTAGAGAACCACGAGATAGATAGGCAAAATCCCATTCTTGTCTTGTTCAACCCCCCCCCCCCCCCCCCCACACACAAAGAAAAAAAAAAGGAAGAAAACAGGAAACGAGCGACAAAAGAAAGGAGGAAACAAGGAGAGAGAGAAAGATTTATGGCGCAAGGCATGGAAATAAGAGAAATCTTAACGCTTATGAATACACAGTCAGCATCTCTCTGTCCCTGCCTATCTCTCTCTCTCTCTTTCTTGTGATTTTCTCCTTTTACGGAATAAGTCTCTTTCAGTACCCATCGCGAATAACATTTACAGCGCTTAATTCCTTGGAGAAAATAATTCTAAATCCAGGCCTGGAATCGAACCCAGGGCCTTGATAATGAGAGTCTGACACGCTAACCACTTAGCTACACAGACCATAACAAAGGAGTTGTTAAATGACCCATTAAACTCTTTACTCTCAGCCGTTTAATTATATACATCCTAGCTTTCAGTACCTACTCTCCACGTTCCCATTGTCACTAATTTAAGATAATCTACGAAAAATGCAAATAAAAAAAGTCATTATTAATAATAAATATGAACATATAAAAATATATTGTGTAAGAAAAAAAGAAGAAAGAATCTTACCATGCGCCGGGAATCGAACTAGGATTATTTTATTACGTAAGCTAATGTGTTACCAATCCGCCACGCTGGTAGCTGGCAATAGGTGGTCTCGCCGTTGTATTTACAGTCATTCCACGACATCTAGCCAACACCAAGATTTCCATTCAAAGAATTGTACTTTTATAACCTCAAAAACTGAAGTGGTAAAAGAATCTAGCGTCCCGGTCGCGTATTATTTTTCCAATTCAACATTGCCATTTCTACGGTGCTCCAAATGGAAATCACCGTAAACAAGTTGGAGTACAATTTTAACATCACTTTCGCATATACCCGCCCCCCGCGAATAACGAAGCCCAGCTCCCTTCGAACGCACCCTCCCTCCGTGGAAACCTCATTGTCGCTCGATGTGCATACTGCCCTGGTGGGTTTATATACATTCTAGCTTTTAGTAGCTGAACTTCACGTTCCCATGGTCATTTATTTTCAGTAATTTTAGATAATGTACGAAAAAAAGAAAGCAGTTATTAATAATAAAGGGCCTAGCAGGGTAAGATTGTAAAAAGTGCCTTGGAAGTAATCGTGATATAAAGAATACTACCATATTGAGCATAAAAATGATGAATCTCTACCAAATTCAGCTAAAACGATGCTAACCTGGCCTCAAAATGAATTAAAGTATGTGTTTTGGTAGTTTAGCAAGATCTCGGTCGGATTTGCACCAACGATGACCATCTTTTCTTAAATTGATGTTTTCAAGCTCTTCAAGATGGTAATTGTTCATTTATGTTGGCTCAAAATTCAAACTTGTAGAGATATTCGAAAATTTGAAAATTGAATTAAAAAACCGAAGAAAAAATTTCTACATTTTGTATGTCCACCATTAACCGAGGGCTGCCCCCCCCCCCCCTCCCGCCGAGGCTTACGCCGCCCAGCACCGTTCGGACGGACCGGGCTTCTTTGCACATCTCGCGGCTTTCAGTAGCCTCTATTTGTATGCCAAAGCAATTATTAATAATAAATACGAACATATGAAAATATATTTTGAAAGAAAAAAATATTATGTCCCCGCCGGGATTCGAACCCCGGTTTTATATTTACTAAACCAACATCTTACCGTTGCAGCAAGATATGGCAAATGTTCGATTTGTAGTTATATTTACGGTGCATGTCGTCCGAACCTGTCACTATGACGTTGCAGGTGATGATGACTTCCAACCTTTTTACAAGTTTTTCCTCAACTTTTGAGTGCGGGGCGTAAAAATTTGTATTATCCTTTTCCGGATAGTGGACCATCGATTCCGCGCAAAATTGCGCTTGTGCCAGATAATCATCTCGGGAGTGTTTCTAGTTGGTGGTACGCCTCGGGCATGAATGTTTGTGTGTGATTTTTAACTGAATTCTAAGAATATCAGTCCATACAGGTTAAAAAGGTATATGAAATTCAACAATTAAAGCTCGCTTAGAGTGAACAAAGTTTCAAAGAAGTTCGAGAACGTTGGTTTAGCATTCGGAAAGTCCTGGGATCGATTTCAGCGGTCGACTATCCTAACTTAGGTTTCCCAAGATTTTTCCTCAGCCATATCAGGCAAAGGCTGTGATGGTGCCTATAAATAGGCCCTGGCCGTCTATCTTCCAACACACTCTCCCAATCCTATCCCGGCTTGATCCTCATATGCCTATAGGTCTTAAAATAATTCTACACAAATTCTTCCAGGATCCTTTTACCTCACCCTACCCCGGGCGAGTGTTATGCTTAAACAACATAAATCAATTCACACATGCACACAAATCATACACTGTAGATGTGAATATACCAATATAATATACCTGGTGTCAAAAATAGTAAGATACACCCGCTCATTCTTCATTGTCAATTCTCGGTGGTAGAGCGTTGGCGTAGCATTCGGGAGGTCGTGGGTCCGATCCCAGCGGCCGACCATCCTGACTGAGGTTTTTCCAGAGTTTTTCCTGTCACACCAGGCAAATGTCGGGATTGCACCTTCAGTATAGGCCCTGGTCGACACCTTCCCGAATTCTTTCAGCTTCCCTATTCCCTTAGATGCCTAAAAGTCATAAATAAAATTAAAATTCGTTGTCAATTCAAAGCGCGTAATGTTAATTACAGGACATTTTGATTAAATCATCATCACAAGTTGTTGTTTATGTAATTCGGCGTGTCCGATGATGCCAAGAATAAAGCTGTGACACGTTTTTAGTTTTTAAATTAAAACGTATTGATCTGCTTCGCTTACTTTTCCTACCCTAAGTATATGAGATCGGAGAACCGCAGAAGATCGATGGTTTAAATTAATACTGTGTTATCATAATAAGAATAATCAAGACCTGTTCCTCTAATGGTTATCGTGTCGGCCTCTCGTGCCTATGATCGCTAGTTCTAACCCCGATAAATCATATTTTTTTTAAATGAAAATTTGTGAGTTTCTTCTACCACGATATATTAAAATTGGATTCAATCTATATGTCCTGTAGTTAATATTACTCACTTTGAATTCACAATGAACTTTAATTTTATTTATGCCCTTTAGGCATCTAAGGCCGCGTATTCACTCGAAGACTTTTGTCGAGAGACACGCAGACTCGGGTCTGCCGACGGTTTGGATTTCTCCACAGACCGACCGCGGTCAGTTTTCAGACAGAAATCTTTGGATTCTTGTCTCCCGACCGAGATGGAAGACACAGACAAGCGTCCTCTGGTGTGGACGAAAAATCAAAGGACAAATGTATTCCACGGCTGAGTTTGGTGCTTCTGCTACCCTCTTTCCACCCCTTACCAGATGACATACTTTCCACATCCTACCAGATGATCCAAACATGGCAAAGAAACATGCAATACAAAACATAAAATACAAAAATATTATTAAAATAAATAAAATTAAAAATACATTCATGCCCAATAATACAAAACTTTAAGACTGGTTTTTAGTTGATTAAAAAAATGATTACATTCGTTCGTTGAAAAAAATAATCTATTAAGCTGTATAATAATAATAAATTATTGTTATTTTGAGGAAAATCTATAAGTTAAAATCTTTCCATGATCTATAATAATTCGTTTGTATTAGGCCCCATTGAAGAGGGAACTTTGGGTACGCGTCTGAATGAGAACCATTGCTTTCACACAAAACTTGACATTATTTAATTACGAGAAAGTAAATTACATGTTAGGTTAAGTTTCTTCAGAAAATATTTTTGGTTCATTTGTAAGCAAACTTATTTTTTCACCAAATGCAGTTTAAAAACGCAGTTAACGCTACTATCCATTACTATGCTCAGAGTTCGATTTGCCGGAAGGAATGCCTGGAATTTTCCCTGATGTTGAGGATTTCATCCTCGGTTGTTGATCCTGAATATTATCCCAAGCAGGTATAAAGACTTTATATTTCTAGCCAAATAGGTAGTAAGTTATCACTTACCAGTAACCACTAGTTTTAGGATCCCCCCGGGTCATTCCATACCAAATTAACCAATGAAAAATAGTTTTAAACCTTAGGTTTTGCAAAATGTGTGATATTTGGTAATTGTTCATTCATTAATATAATAAAAAGTACATAACTTCATGTTTTTGTCACTTTCGGTTTTTGAGGTATAAATTGTTAAAAATAAAAAATCGACTGATCTTTTTACGCGTTTTGAAACCTTTAAGAGCCCGAAATTCAAAAACTATTTGTCCTATACAGCCCAAACTTGCACCATTCGTTTCAGAATTTCAAGAGCTGTAATTTGATATATTACTTGACTTTATCAAACCAATCTTTATATTTTTCAAAATTAAAACAAAACTTCATTTTCGAGAAACTAAAAAAAAAAAAATTATTTGGAAAAAAATATTCAATGTTCTTCTGATTGGAATATATGTGCAAAATTTCATGATGGTATTTCAATGGGATCATGTTGGGGGAAAATCTAACATAAGTACATATCCATTTATGTGTAACGTGTATAATTAGCTTAAATGACAGTACGCAAAATGGCTTCTAGCAAAGTAAATTTAATTGGTTAAAATATTATATACAGTATCTTCATTTCAGTTCTATTGTAGAACAAGCCGAGCCGCCTAGTTCAGTGGTAAAACGTTGGCGTAACATTCGAGAGGTCGTTGTAAGATAAGATAAAATGTATTTTATGGGAGGTGAAAGCACTATGGCTTACGCCCGTCCCGACGGGAGCTCGTGGGTTCCATTCCAGCGACCGACCACCCTGACTAAGGTTTTTCCAGTTGTTTTCTGTCACAACACGTGAATGCCGAGATAGCACCTTCAATATAGGTCTCGGACCACACTTTATAGAAGCCTCTCCCTATCACGGCCTGACTCTTAAATGCCTAAAGGCCATAAATATCAATTTAAAAAAGGCAGTAGGAATTATTAATTTAAAATTATTTATTTACAGGCTATAAACCTACCACATTTACTACTTTATTATAATAATAAAGTGGTAGGTTCATTAGGCTGTAAGTAACTAATTTCAAACTAATAATTCTTACTGCCTTGTTTTAAATACAGACATCAGGTTGGACTGATTAGTTTTTACTACGGTAGTTTTGTTCTACAATATTTTTAAATTTGAATTATATTTGTGACCTTTAGGCATCTAAGGCTCAGGCCGAGATAGTGGGAAGGATTCGGGAAGGTGTTAGACAGGACCTATGTTGAAGGTGCCATCTCAACATTCGCCTGATGTGACTGAGGAAAAACGCTGGAAAAACCTCAGTCAGGTTGGCCGGCCGCTGGAATCGAACCCACGAGCTCCCGAATGCTAACCCAATGCTCTACCACTGAGATACTGCGGCTCGGTTTGTTCTACAATAGAACTGAAATAACGGTACTGTATGTCACATTTTAACCAATTAAATTTACTTTGCTAAAAGCCATTATACGTACTGTCGTTTAAGCTAATTATACACGTTATACATAAATGGCTGTGTACTTCTTTTAAAACATATTTTTCAACATGATCCCATTGAAATGCCATCATGAAATTTTGCACATACATTCTAATCAGAAACACAACATATATATTTTGTTTTTCAAGAAAAATAAAAAGATATATTTTGAGTTTTTCAAAAAAATAATTTCTGTTTTAATATTGAAAAATATAAAAAAATTGGGCTAATAAAGTCAAGCAATGCACCAAATTATAGCTCTTGAAATTATGAAACGAATGGTGCAAGTTTGAGCTGTCTAGGATGACAAATAATTCTGATTTTCGGTCTTTTAAAGGTTTTTAAAACGCGTAAAAAATCTAAACCCAACGCCATCCTCCAATTTAAGTTCTCTCAATAAGTTCTCTGCATGTTGGTTACCTCTTTTAAGTAACTCTCGTATCCAATATAATTTGCGCTTATATTTCCTAGACTGAATAACCAAATAGCTGGCACAAACACCCGCGATACCCACTGCTTCCGTCATGATCTCTCACCAAAACCAGACTGAAGTGTGGACGCTAAATTTTAGTCGTGACAGACTACCGTCGGCAGACTATCGTCTCCCGACATATGTCGCAGGACGGATATCTGCGGCAGACTTTTGTCTTACGACGGAAGTCTTCAAGTGAATACTTAGCCTAAGGCTCAGGCGGGAATAGGGGAGCGGAAAGGATTCGGGAAGGTGCCGTCCAGGGCCTATGTTGAAGGTGCAATCCCGACATTTGCCTGGTGTGACTGAGGAAAAGCTCTGGAGAAACCTGAGTCAGGATGGTCGGGCGCTGGGATCGAACCCACGACCTACCGAATGCTACGCCAACGCTCTACTACCGAGAATTGACAATGAAGAATGATCGGGTGTATCTTACTATTCTTGACACCCAGTATATTATATTGGTATATTCACATCTACAGTGTATGATTTGTGTGCATGTGTGAATTGATTTATGGTGTTTAAGCATAACACTCGCCCGGGATAGGGTGAGGTAAAAGGATCCTGGAAGGATTTGTTTAGAATTTTTTTAATACCTTTAGGCATATGAGGATCAAGCCGGGATAGGGTTAGGAGAGTAAGTTGGAAGATAGACAGCCAGGACCTACTTATAGGCGTCATCACAGCCTTTGCCTCATATGGCTGAGGAAAAATCTTGGGAAACCTCAGTTAGAATGGTCGACCGCTGAAATCGACCCCAGGGCTTTCCAAATGCTAAACCAACGCTCAACTTCTTTGAAACTTTGTTCACCCTAAGCAAGCTTTAATTGTTCAATTTCATACACCTTTTTATCCTGTATGGACTGATATTCTTAGAATTCAGTTAAAATCAACACAAACATTCATGCCCGAGGCGTACCACCAACTAGGAACACTCCCGAGATGATAATCTGGCACAAGCGCAATTTTACGCGGAATCGATAGCCCACTAACCAAAAATGAAGCATACAAATTTGTAAGAAAGATGTAAAATGTTGGAAGTCATCACCACCTGCGACGTCATAGTGACAGGATCCGACGCCATGCACTTTAAATACATCTACCAAACCACCATTTGCCAGGTCCTAACTTAGTGCAGCCATGGAGGAATTAAAATAGAAGGAATTAAAATAGGTACCCCTACTTCGAAAATAAATTGAAACCGAAAATGGCCGCCGGCCCGGTTTATATATATCACGGTACACCATATTGTGTATGGAATAAAATTGAAGTATTGCATTCACAGACATGCAAATAATCAGATCATTCTTTGTGCTTTTCTGTGATTTTTAAAATGGTAATGAGTTGCGTCGCTTTTGGATGCATAAACAGATATAATAAGAAGGGTCCCAATGTCACATTTTACAGGTGAGTGTTGGAGAAAACTTCTGTCGAAATATAAAATATTGATATAAATTGATGGCATGGAGACAATTAAAAGTGTTTTTCTATGCTTTCCATTATGCCGTCAATATGTTAATTCGAGAATTTAAAGAGAAGGATTTAAACTGTTCTAATTTTTCTCATAGATTTTAAGTAATTGCAAGAAAACTGACTAAAGGAAATATCAGTAGTATTCATTATATTTCATGCACGTTGGGGAATTGTTTTTCGTTATGCAGCTTTCGATGTTCACTGGAAGTTTTGGTTACTCTTTATGTTGAGCTATACAATATTTTATAAGCCCTGACAAATTATCTGTGTATGTTTGTATTATTTAACCATAATACCAAACCTTCACGTGTAAATTAAATGTGGAAAGATTTTTCCCATCGCTAGGTCAAGACTAGTTTGAGAATCAGTGTTTAAACTAAATGCAACCTTGTACATTTTTTGTTAGAAGTTTGGGAAGGATGTGAACCAAACCCTAATGCGAAATACCACAGTGACATTTGTCTTGTGACTAACGAAGTGCGGAAACATCTCACAGTCAGTTGGATGCTCTATCGCGGGGATGGAGCTTTCCTCCCGACTGCAGAGCGATCTTTCCACCAGTAAGCCTCATCATTTCGAATTTAATTGCCATAACTGCATATAATTGCGTATCTGTGTATTTATTTGTATTTATCGATTCATAATCCTTATCGTTTTATAATCATTATCAAACAGGATTGGGTATGCTTAATATAAATTAGTGTTGTGGTTACCTCGTACCTATGTCATAGATTCCTTGCATTGATTTCATTGCATTGATCACAATGTACTTATATCCATGCACTTCGAAGGTCATTGCGAGCGGCCATTAAGGATTGCTCGGCGCACATCTTTAAGAGGCTATCACTTCTCGCACGTCTCGATAAAGTCGATATCGCACGGGAGGAAATTTATGCATAGACACAAAATAATGCCGAGTAAGCGAAGGTGGGTTAATTAAAGCCAGATCATGTCTCATGGATTGAATCTTGCTGTCGCCTTATCAGACACATTCTAATTCCCGCCCTTCTGCTACCGTAAAGAGTCCCCTCTTCTTCACTGGTCTTTCTGCTTTATTCTCCATTAATTCGAGACGGAAATGTTTACATTTTTCAATATTAACGAATTCCAAAAATGTTACCTATTAGTTTACCCATCTACGGAATTTAATCTGGAATTAATAACTAACTTATCTAAGTTACAGTGTAGGCATTCTTTTTCTGGTTTAGAATTATTTAGTGATATATATATACAAGTTAAACCTACGTATAGTGAGGATAATGCAAGTAATAAATGAAGGAAAAATTAAAAGGACTGGGAAGGCCTCTGGACAAGGTGAACCAATGGTGATTTGTCATTATCTTCCTTTGGATCAGAAGTGAAGAAACAAAAGAGAAACATCCACGCCCTGGACGGATTTTGAACTCATAAAGCTGTGTCAGACCGCGTTCACAGAAGAATTCCATAATGAGCACATTTACCTATTCTTACGCAGTTAACGGCTACAGGTGTCAATATTTTTCATTGTGCAGTGTTTATTCTGCTAGATTTTTTCATTCAGCCGCACCTGGAGTTAATTTGAGTGTTGTCTAAAGAACAAATATAAGTATAATAACATTTGATATAGATTTCATTTAAATATTATGGTGTACATAAAACAATAGGGATTTCGTGGTTTTCTTCAATATGGCCGCACTGGACGATTGACGGGCGGCCATTTTCAGCTTCAAAATTTGGCAGCTTGGGCGTCTCCTCCTAATCTAATTCCTCCAAGGATGCAGCGGTAAGATGTTGGTTTACTAAATAAAAAACCCGGATTCGAATCATGGCGGGGCATTATCTTTTTTCTATCAAAATATATTTTCATATATCCATATTTATTATTAATAATTGCTTTGGCATACAATTAAAGGTTACTCAAAGCTAGGATATATATAAATAAACCAGGTCTGGCCTGCGAGGTGTGCAAAGCGGCATGGTCCGTCTGAAAGGAGCTGGGCGGCATGAGCCTCGGCGGGGGTGGGGGAAGCCCCCGGTTAGCGATGGGCACACGCAACGTAGAAATTTTGTCTTCGGTTTTTTAATTCAATTTTCAATTTTTCTAACCTCTACAAATTTGAATTTTTACGCCAACATAAATGAAACAATTTCCGTCTTGTCGAGCTTGAAAACATCTCCAATTTAAGAAAAGAAGGTTATCGTTGGTGCAAATCCGACCGAGATCTCGCTAAACTACCAAATAACACGCCTTAATTTATTTTGAGGTTAGGTAAGCATCTTTTGAGCTGAAATTTTTTATGCTGAATATGGTAGTATTATTTATCACGATTACTTCCAAGGCACTTTTCACCATCTTGCCCTGCTAGGCTCTTTATTATTTGTAATAGCTTTCTTTCATTTTTCGTATATTATCTAGAATTACTGAAAATAAGTGACCATGAGAACATGAAGTTCAGCTACTAAAAGCTAGGATGTATATAAACCCACCAGGGCAGGATGCACACCAAGCGACAATGAGGCTTGCATGGAGGGAGGGTGCGTTTGAAGGGAGCTGGGCTTCGTTATTCACGGGGGGGGGGAAATCCCCGGTTAGCGGCAGGCATACGCGAAAATGCTGTTAAAATTGCACTCCAACTTGTTTACGATGATTTCCATTTGGAGCACCGTAGAAATGGCATTATTGATTTAGAAAAATAATACGCGATCGGGAAGCTATATTCTTTTACCACTTCAGTTTTTGCGGCTCTGAAAGTACGATTCTCTGAATGTAAATCCTGGTGTTGGCTAGATGTCATGGAATGACTGTAAATACAAAGGGGAACAACTCCTTTGTTATGGTCTGTGTAGCTAAGTAGTCAGCTTGCCAGACTTCCATTCTCAAGGCTGGTTAGATTCCACGCCTGGATTTAGAATTATTTTCTTCAAGGAATTAAGCGCTGTAAATGATGTTCTCGATGGATACAGAAAGAGATTTATTCCGTAAAGGAAGAAAGCACAAGACAGAGAAGAGAGAGGTAGGCAAGGGGAGAGAGACGCAGACTGTGCATTCATAAGCGTTAAAATTTCATCTATTTCCATGTCTTGCGCCATTTTTCCCTCTTTCCTTGTTTTCTCCCCTCTTTTTTCGCTCTTTTCCTGTCTTCTTCCATTTTCTTTGTCTCTCTGTCTCTCTCTCTCTCTCTCTCACTGTGTGTTTAGGGGGGTTGAACAAGACAATAATGGAATTTTTCGTATCTATCTCGTAGTTCTCTAAATGATGCTGAACGAATTAATTATTTCCTCCTCCAAATGGAGAAATATCCTGGCATGCCATGTTTTTGGGCACATTTATACTGTCATGTTGGCACGTACAATGAAACAATTCTCATGGAGGAAATCCCTTCTATTTCTTATACATCCAACCTCCACTTATTTTTGTCTGTACAAGGTCTGTACATTTCGCAGGAATCAGCTTCTTATAAAACTCAGCATCTGCAGAAACTGTCCTGTTGTAAAGATCATCATCCTCGTTTGCAGCCCAAGAGTCGACCAAAAATAAACACAATCCTTGCTCTGCAGATCGGCCAACGAAACTTGCTCCAGGAAGATTTGGAAATCGGGTTTGGTCATATTCGCTGATCTACTTGCTTATGCTTTCACATTGGGGAATTCAGCGGCCATGCTCGCTGGAAAGTGAACACTGGGCTCCGCAACAAGAACGTACAAATGTGGAATCAGTGTGTCATCCATTCCAGTCACCGGCATAATCATATACAAATGATACGTTGGGGCGATTGAACCCATTGCACCAAAGATCGGATTGCTGCCCGGCATGGCAAGAGTTCAAAATCTGCTGCGATTGTTTGAACAGCAGCGGCATCAACGTCGACTCGCGTACTAACTTTATGTGTAATCTTACGCAAAACTATTTTGTGTTTTCGTTTGAAGCGCGTGACCGATGATATGGACGCTATGAACAATAAGGTGTTGTGTAGATCAATTTCTTTCTTAATATTCATGGCCCAGATGCGTATTGTGCGGTCGTGAATAATTGCATTGCATTATCTCATTGCGATGAAATGCTCACGTACATCATTATTAAGGCATTTTTGGAAGGAATACCGCCGTCTGAAAGGCGTTGTGAGTATCTTTTCAAATCTTTGCAAGACTGTTTTATTTTTAATGTTGCGTATTTGTGCCATAATGGAAGTGATTTTCAGACGCGGTGACATGTCAATCGCTAATCCAGGAGGACACAGCTGGGCAAGCTCCGATCCCCTGGGCTGCTTGGTCCAGATCTTGTATTTATCGGCCAAGTAATTGTTTGGGAATTTTGTGAACGGTAGTGATGGAGCATAAGATGGCGAGCTACTGCTTTCGTGGTGCTCAGTGACTGGTGGAATTCGTTCTGGCATCAACGTCGTTTTTCGTGGTAATGCTGTGTTATCACCGAAATCACTTTCAATGTCCTAATCATCTGTGCCATCGTCGTCAATCATTAGTGTGTTAAACTTATCCACAACAACTTCTGCGTTACACAGCTGCGTTTTAATCTGTTCTGCAACGAGACGTTCCTCCCGTGTTTGGTGCTTCCTTCGAGATACCGAACACATCCGCTAACAACCTAACAACCAAAGCTTGTTGCATTGTGTCTCTATGATGCACCTAGTAAATCGCGCTCTCGTCCCTTACACAATACACATAACCACTTCAATATCTCGCCCTCACTTCTCACAATATCAGTGTTCTACTTACCTTCTCCTATTCCAAGTATGAACCATAGAAGGTCAATTGACCCGCTGTGCCGTATGTTTGCTAATATACCATTAACACAACTACCCGCAACTTGTTTACATAGCAGCCTTCACAGTACCACTGCACTCTGTGTCCAATGGCACTACCTGACCTTCGTGGTTGTATGCTCACAATCAGAGAAAACAGTATTCGCTCGCACTTCCACCTACCACCACAAGCATTGGTTCCCTCTAGTGCCTTTACATCCCACACTCTCTGCGCACTTTCTACATGTGCACGGTCTCTCTACTCGCGTTGTCTGTGACCCATAGCATGGCACACTATATCGCACCTCTAGTAATTTGTAGTACCACGTCACCTGGTCTTGTTTATATTGCAGCAGCAACTACGGGGGTCTTTTCTTCCAGTCGTTTTTGTTTTTTTGTTCCAGGAAAAGACAGCGTGGGGTTTGAGTCTACAACTTCGAGGCCACATTGGCCCTTCAGGTGAGGATAGGACAGGGGAAGGAAGCATGTTGTGTGTTCGTGTTTTTCATATTTGTGCTGGTAGTGTTAGCGTAGTGTGGAGGAAGTGGAGGTGGCAGAGGAGGAGATACTGGGCACCGCCACAATCCCAGGATATGGAGGAGCAATCCAGTGGCCGACGGCCCAAGTCTATCGATGACTCAACCTTAATTTAGATTTAGTGTAGATTTATTATAGATTAGTCAGAATGTATGAGTGCTGTGAATGTCTTACATGTTTAATGTTTTTTTCTTCTATGTAATAGGGAGGATGTTTTTTTCTTCTATGGAACACTATCTTTACGATTTTACAATATAAATACCTACAAATTCAACGCCAAATGAAAAATGGTAATCCAGCTGCGTGCTCTAGCAGAGCTAGTCATTCCTAGCGATGAGGTGCACGCTGCTGGAGTATCAGACATAGCGATAACTATATATGAGAGATACTTTGAAAACAATACATTCATTATATATTCATATGATAATCCTGTGCCAAATAATTATTACGCTACTCTATATTGAGTTCAATTGATCATATTCTATATTTTGTAAGTAGTAATGCGAATGTAAATGCAAGTAGTAGTCTTTGGTACTTGTAAAACGCTAAAACGTAACAGTTCCCTAATGAACGCAGAAATTAGCAAGGAGCCAGGTATTCAATAGGGTAATTAAATCTTTATTACAAGTTCAAATTAATGACAATACTAATCTCTGAATGAACACATCGGCTTCCTATCCATCGAATCAAAGGTTCAATCGAGGACTTGACAAATCAGAATACTATATAACTTGAACCTATACGTACATCGTAAAAAGTATGGAAGCACTTGATCAAATAATAGTTAATACATTCGATTAGGTATTACTGAACACATCATTCAAACCACATTCAAAAGTATTAACTTAATCGTAGTTTAAGGAAACAACAACTCAGTCTATAAAATCATTCTTACAATCAACAAAAAGGACATGATGTCTTTTATTTGCTGTTTCATTCATTTCAACTGTCTTTTTTTAAATTGCGCGGCACTCCAGAGATAAATTGCACCATAGCAATTCTCTCCTACTCTCTCTTGAAGGATAATACACCTATGTTCCATAATCTTGCATCCACTGGGGAGGTCTACGATAACGTTCAGAACGCCTAGGGTTTGTATTAGATTGCTCATTAGGCACATTTACAGTTTGGGTACTGCCGACATCTCTCCACCAATCACAGTGCTCATCGCTTATTTCATTTCTGAATGAAGTTGCTGGTTTTCCAAAATGTAACTGATGCTTGTGGAATACTCTATTTCTACCATTTACACGAACTAAGTATGCATTAAAGCCTAGCCGCTTAACCAATTTTCCTAGAATAAATTTAGGTAGTTTATTCTGGTTATTGAAAACCCAGACGTCTTCACTAATTTGTTTCTTGAAAGTTACATTGCACCTTGAATGACTGAATGGACCGTCCTTCACCAAGGTGTAATTGAATGAGATTGATTCCTCTAAGTGTACAAAATCTTTCAAAAAGCTGACCGAAGATTGGTGGTCCATTGTCGGTAACAATTTTCTTTGGATAACCGTATATGCTGAACATCTCCTTTAAACATCTAATCGTTTCTTCTGTGTCGGTTGATTTCACGAACCATGCCATCAACAAATTAGAAAAACTATCCATTGCTATTAGAAATTTGTAGTCTCTCCAATCACCAAAATTCAACTGAATTCTTTCGAATGGTTGCATTGATTTTGGCCATGAACCATAACTTGTTTTAGGAGGATGAGTTTTTGTTTGCATGCAAGTTAAACAACTGTCCACATAATTTGTTAGATCTTTTTCAATTCGAGGTCACCATACTAGCTCTTTCACCATGGTTTGTAGTTTTTTATACCTGTATGTTGATTGTGCATCAGCTTTAAGTGTGGCAATCGTAACTTAAAAGGCAGAACTATTCTTTATCCCAACCATAGACAACTATCATGGTAAGTTAACTGGTACCTTTTCGAGTAAAAATCTCTAAACTCTGGGGTGTCGAATTCATCTTTCAAATGTTTAGGCCAATCATATCCAATCCAA
The DNA here is from genome assembly GCA_022664845.1 of Lepisma saccharinum. Taxonomy (NCBI): domain Eukaryota; kingdom Metazoa; phylum Arthropoda; class Insecta; order Zygentoma; family Lepismatidae; genus Lepisma; species Lepisma saccharinum. Next base: position 6,042 of record JAGDQP010021790.1, on the reverse strand, counting down.
TCTTTTATCTTTTGACTCAATTGATCTTCATTAGTGGCCTCTTTAACTTGTTCTGGCAGAATAGGTAAAATGTGTATATGTTGAACATATTGACTTAAAGATTCGCTGTCACCTGTTTGTTCATTTATGGGTAAACGTGATAGAAAGTCTGCTAACTCTACTTGCTTAGAATATATTGTTTGAAAATCGTATGCTGCCAAGAAAAGTGCCCAACGCTGCAACCTCGGTGCTGCCGTGTTCGGAATCTCTTTGCCATCGAAAATTAACTTAACTGGCAGTGAGTCCGTATAAATCTTGAACTGTCTGCCACACACATACTTATGAAATTTGCGTATTGCAAAGATCACGGCGAGCCCTTCACGCTCAAATTGAGCGTAAGCCCTTTCGGCTGGCGTGAATGTAGCTGATGCACACGAAACTGTAAGTAATTCTCCATTATCTTTATTACATAATACTGCTCCTACGCCTTCCTGGCAGGCATCTGTTATAATAATAATCTCAGCATCGGGATTGAAAGGAAATAAAATGTTAGCTTTGGCCAGCATAGATTTTATATTATCAAATTCATCTTGTTGTTCTTTTTCCCATTTCCAACTAACATTCTTCTTTAATAAAGCATAAAGTGATGGTACTTTAGCAGATAACATGGGCACGTGACCGTGATAGAATGCAACCATTCCTAAAAATGATTTTAACTGTTGAGCAGACTTTGGAACTGGACATTCCAGTATAGGGCGTAGTTTGTCTTGGGATATTTTAATACCCTTAGCGGATATTTCGTGTCCTAAATAGGTTAATTTATCCACAAAAAAATGACACTTCTCCAATCTCACCTTGATATTGGCCTTCTTAAATCTATCTAAAACAGTAATTACTCGTTCATGGCACACCTTCATGTCTTCCCCATAGATCAAGACGTCGTCCAGGTAACAAATAACCCTGACAAGCCTCCCGTAACCTCATCGATGAACCTTTGAAAAACTTGGGCGGCGCAACTTAAACCAAATGCTAAGCGCGTGTGCCTGTAAATTCCCATGGGAGTGTTCACTCCCAGAAATTGCTGCGATTTAGGATGGACACGTAGTTGACGATAGGCCTGACGTTAATCCAAGGTGGTGAAACAACGATCTCCCTGAATTTTATCCATAATATATTCAATTCGTGGAAGAGGATATACAACCTTCTCGGTTACCTTATTTAAAGTTTGTTTTAAATCGAGGCGCAATCTTATGTCGTTGTTCTTCTTCATTACCACAACTAGTGGTGTGGCCCATTCTGAGTAATTGATGGGGACTAGCACTCCCTGAGCCTGCAATTTGTCGATTTCACCCTTAACAGCTTCACGCAAGCGAAATGGGATCTCGTAGGCCTTACGAAAAATCGGAATGGCGTCAGGTTTAACCCGAATATGTACCAAATGCCCTTCGATCGGCTTGTCAATATCACTATTGAAAACATTTTGATATCGCGATAAAACTCTGCTAGTAAGATTTTGTTTTACCTCCGGTAACAGTTTATACTTGATATATTATCAACGGTGGGATCATCAAAAATATTCGTTCCTCAAAGTGGGAATAATTCGTCAAGCCAATGTCTTCCCAACACTGGTTTACAGAATGTATCTTTCACTTTTATCAAAGGTAGGAATTTAGTTTTACCACGTAACTCTACTTCAACATTGATCTCTCCTAGAACTGACAATAAATTATTAGTAGCGCTACGCAGAACACAATAAGAAGCTTTTAAAGATTTGTGTCGAAAATAATTCAAATAAGTTTCATGTTCCGCTACTGAAACTGAAGCACAAGTACCTATTTCGAAAACGATATATCCTCTATCGCAAACCAAACCTTTTGTCACAGTAGCATTGTATTGTGTTCCATCAGAATGAGACAACATATTAATCTGACAAACCTTACTTTTCAACTTGGTCAGATAACATATCGTGGTCATCAACGCCCTGACCAGTATTACAGAACTTCTTATAAGATATTTGATATACACCATAATATCCAACGTCAGAATTAAGCACAAGAATCTCTGAGTGTAGGCCATCATCGCTACCATGCTGCGCCAATGTAAAATGCTAAAACGTAACAGTTCCCTAATGAACGCAGAAATTAGCAAGGAGCCAGGTATTCAATAGGGTAATTTAAATCTTTATTACAAGTTCAAATTAATGACAATACTAATCTCTGAAAGAACACATCGGCTTCCTATCCATCGAATCATAGGTTCAATCCAGGACTTGACAAATCAGAATACTATTCAGAATACTATATAACTTGAACCTATACGTACATCGTAAAAAGTATGGAAGCACTTGATCAAATAATAATTAAGAAGCAGGGATACAGTTTCGAGTTTCGTTTTTGCCATCAGCCGACATCCAGATGGCTCTGTTACAAAGTCGAAATCTTACTTGCCTACGGTTTTCATGACTTGGTTCCTTGTCATCTTCCAAGAAGGGTCCACAAGAATCATTTGTGGTTTGAAAGGACAGAAGAGATCTTGCAAGACATATAGCTTAGGGGCACTTCTCCCATCTCTTCCCTTCCCCCTGTCTCAAACAACTGACCGCCGAACTTAGGTCGTTTTGCTGCTTGTCGCTTTCCTCGCACTGGTTTAAAAAAACAAATGCATTGACTTACGAACCAGTGGCTTAGGTAAGGGGGGATATGGGGGATATATCCCCCCCCTTAACTCCACCTATATGAACTTGGAAGAGAGTATTTTCGCAAGAAATAGAAACATGTTTGGAAGCATATAATTGTTAGTTTTAAAAAACAAAATTAATTGTAAGGATTATGACTACGTCCGTCTCCATATAATTGTTTGTTTATTTTAAATAGATAAAGGACCGTATTGTACATTCTGCGTTGTAGGTTCACAATTAGGTGAAAGTGGTAAATAACCTTCAGGACAACCAGTAAAATTAAGAATTCAAAAACTTGAAAGAGCATACCAAACGTTTAGACAACAGATTTCTGTGGCAATCATATCGATAGCGTTGGTAAAAAAAAAAAGAAAAAGAAAGAAAGATTTCAAGAGAGTAATGAAAAAATGGTAATTCCTGTTACTAATAGTGTCAACGAAGGTAGATCGGAGAAAATTTCAAATATAAAAGCATTTTGCTTCTATGGTTGAAGCAGTTATTTTGTGGCCTACGTAGAGAAGAAATAACTAACAGACAGATATGAATGAAACATGGTTACATTAGGAATGAATGAAAAATAAATATTTCACAAACTGGGATAAGATGAATTTCCGGTGAACTTTATTTTGTATGGAGC
>JAGDQP010021789.1:0-31305 GCA_022664845.1 Lepisma saccharinum | reverse complement strand
GTGTGTGTGTGTGTGTGTGTGTGTGTGTGTGTGTGTGTTTGACGTAACATAATAGAAGTGAAATGAAGACGACAATATAACACTTTTGTGCATGGCAGGAAAAAGTGAATTGGCATGAATAACTTGTCTAATAAACAGTTCGTATTGGTATTACCTTCCGAGTGCGTTACATACTACAAAGACAAGCTTTCTCACATGGCTTTCCGACTGATGTGTGTAAGGCTCATGATGCCAGTAGCACCGGCACATGACATGACGTAAATCTATAAGTACAATCTTCCCCTCATTAAAACAGTTTGCTTTGATATCGCGGCCAGGTGACAATCTCTCTTGATCTGAACGTGCATTTCAATGCAATGGCCGAATACGCGTTTGATAAGTATGCAGACATGCTATTAATTTATGGAGAAGTCCATCGTAATGGAAGGCGTGCTCGTCTTCTGTACGCCAATCGCTATCCAGATCGTCGAGTGCCGTCACATACTGTCTCTCCCAGAATAGAACGTCGAGTCGAGACACAGGAACCTTCACCATCAACAGAATTGACTGTGGTGCTACGAAGCGTGTATGAACTCCGCAGTTTGAAGAGAAAGTACTTCGACGCGTTGAAGGGGATCATTCGACGAGCACCCGACGCATAGAACATGGTGTGGTAGGTTCGTGGGACGTGGGAGAACAGGACAACTGTTTGGGAGGTTCTCCACCAATAATACCTGCATCCATAACATATTCATCGAATTCAAGGTCTTGGTCCAGCCGATTTTGAGCCACTTGTAAACTTCTGTCAGTTGTTCCTTCAGCGCTGTGAAGATGAGCCTGCATTTCTCCAAATGATACTCTTCACTTACGAGTATGCTTCACTGGCGACCTTCTCTACTGATAGTGTGTTTAATTGTCATAATAGCCACGTGTGGGCAGAAGAAAATCCTAATGATGTTGGCGAGTGCGCATTTCTGGAACGATTCAGTGTGACCTATGGGCAGGCATCATAGATAGGGGAGTAATTGGACCCTATCTTCTGCAACAACGTCTCACCGGTGCCAACTACTTATTTTTTTTACCTGTGATAATTCCAGAAATGCTGGAATCCGACAGCAGATATTGTTTCAACACGGTGGCGCACCTCCCAATTTCACGCTACATAATTTAAATAATCCATTTGGACAACAATGGATTGGCCGTGGTGCTCCAATATCATGGTTGCCACGCTCGCCCGACTTGTCGCACTTGGGTTTTTTCTGTGAGGTCACATGAGGACGTTGGTGTACGAGACCCCGGTTGAGCAGGGGCAAAATCTCGTGGCACGCATTGCAGCTGTGACCGAAGAAATCCGACACATGCCAGCCATTTTCGATCGCGTAAATGCGTACATGCGTCGTCGGTGCATGTATCGCTGTTCGCCGTGGGCGTTACATCCCGCAGCTCTTGTAGCACAATTCGCTTCATGCAATGAACTCCCGACATGCGTCAATTGGATTATCACAGTTCGCACTCTTCGGTTCGAACTTGCCAGTGGCACATACTAACCTGGTGACCAGTGTTTCTTTTGTGAGTGTTCAGAGTGTGTTGTATTGCAAAAATACTCTATTTGTGTCTTTGTGTTACTGACCCTTAATGCCCTGCGCAGGTTACTGCTGTAGTGGTGGCTTGTGCGGAGGGGAGGAGACGGGGGGTCATGGTATTGTTCGTTCGCACTTATGTTTTCCTTCCTACTGCAATGAGTCCTAATCTGCATACTTGTTAGGTCATATCTTCAGCATACTGCACTTTTCTAGGACTCACGAACACACGGTGCAAAGCCTATCTGAGGTCCTAAATTTAATTGAAGTATCACTCAATGTAGTTTTGTGTTAATGCAAACATTGAAACTACGTATGTCATTTCCAATAGAGGCGAAAAGCTATGCGTCAGTGCACAGGATACTCTACGTATCTGTAGCCGACAGGTTTTACAACCCATTAATTAAGGAAGCAGAACAAACTATTTTGTAGGTTAAGCAATACAGTGTTACGAACAAGATAAATTAAGTCTTTTGTATGGATCATTGTGATGATACAAATGCAGAATGAAAAGTTGCATCAATTGATAACGCTTTAATCTAACCTTCTCTAATACACTAATGTTTCTGTAATGCTTGAAACTTGCTTCCTGGTGGTTATACAACCACTCACAGCAAACCCAGAATTTTCCATATATATGATTCTCTTTGCATTACCGATATGGCGCATACGAATTGCAACTTAATATTACATACTCTTTCATTTCCGCTCATTTTGACCCATCTTTATTTGCAAACATAACCGCGAATCCCTCACTCCTTGGGAAATCCCTTGCGCAATAGTTCTGGAGTTTTGATTTTGATGTTTTGGATGCTATCACTATGACTTCGAGTGTGAAATTCCGTACCGTATGTGTCACGCCCATTTGTCATTGTACTATGGCGCCTCCAAGTTCCGTGCCGTGCAATTTCCCACGCTCATAACTCGGAAAGACGCCGCTTTGAAGTTTTTGTCTATACACTTTCTGCTTGTTTTGAAGTCTATTTTCAACTTCCAAATGCTGTAATAGGAATTCCCGGACACCCTGTATATAAATTGATGATATAATTATATTGAGGCTTTGTATCTATACTAATTGAATCAAAACAGGCTAAAAAGGGCAATACACCTAACTTTATTGTAAAAACACACATAAAGCATTACAGTTTCAATATTCTAACAACATCTTCCTCCGACGAAACACTAATCAACACTAACAGTTCATAAAAAGTACCATAAGACCAAGAGATCCTTCCTGCTCCATCCGCCAATCACATCCCATAATTTGTTTACTTTCCAAAACTAAGCAAATTTTAACCAATCACAGTCCTTCTCGCACAGGCCACACCCCCAGTCATTTAGACCGCTATAAAGAAACTTGTAAGAGCAAACAGCATACCAAGGAAACTGAATAAAGACACCAAAAATATTTTAGATATATAAATGCGTAAGAAAAAAATAATTAAATAATAAATATAAAATAAGTAAATAAAAAGGTTAAATAAATAAGCCACAAATAAATAAATATTAAAAAGGAAGCTTAAGAATTAAATAAATAAATAATAAGAAACAAAAGGGCAGAGCAGTCTTTATTTTCTTAAATACTTTTTCCGCTCTCCCCTTCCCAGTAAGTCTTCCATTCCCTATTTATACTTAACTCACCATTACAGTTCATAGCTTTATCTCCCGTTTCCTAATGGAGAATTAAAGACTTGGCACCACATCCAGTTGGTTACCATAGCAGTGGCGGGGTCCAAGTCTAAACAAACAGTAAGTTTGGTAGCAGAAAGGTAAAAAATCAGTTGTGGAAGTAATGGTTGTTAATATTTTCCGAACTGTTGATTATTTCGGAGGAGGGCGGAAACTGATTGAAGGAGAAGAAAATGTAGTCCATTTCACCAGCCCCTCAGCCTCTTCCGCAGTTTCCCAAAATCATTTTTTATTTCCAATCGTTTGTCCCGTAAAAATTTTCGGTTGTTACCTCGTCATTTCCGAAATAATATAAAACAGAGTAGCGGGCAGGTGAAATGTCAGCCCCCCACCTCTACAAATTCAAATTGTTCTTTTAGCCATTCGTTTGTGCCCTTACCGTTTCCCAAATATAAAAGAAAACAAGTAAACGAAATTATTCTCTTCACAGTCAAACTCAAAACCCTTCTGAATTCCCAGGTATGCGAAGTCAGTTTTTGTTATTTTTTATTTAAAAAAGGATTTGGGGGCAGTGACTGATATGAGATTTCGGAATTAAATATGTCCAAATCCGAATGGAAATCAGCACCCTTCGGAAGCCTTAGATACGTACTCGAAATCCCGTTTGATACCTAATGTGTGATGTTTCAGGAAACCTGGAAATTTTCAAAAAGTTATAAAATTTTAGATTGCCGTCATGTTGAAATTTGGAAGTCAAGCTGCCTTCTTAAATTTCATTATTCCTCTTATTTTTTTTTGAAAATAAAGAACGTACTTTAGAACTCTCATGTATGGGGAGTGTTCAAAAAGTATCGAACCTTATTTTTTCCCCGCGTAAACCATTGAAGCGCGGGAAACTTTCTTCAGTGTAGATGTAGAGGGGACACGCATGCGCAGTCACAATTTTTTCCCGCCCGTAGAAAGCGTCAGCTGCTGACAGTCGCCCAACGAGTGAAGACGTTTAGTGAGCATTCGTCGGATTTCAGTGTTTGTAAAATGATAGAAAAACTTGAGCAGCGATATTGCATAAAATTTGGCCAAAAGCTTGGCGATACCCAAGCCAAAACCATTCGCAAAATTCAACAGGCCTTCGGGGCATCTCACGCATAAAGGAGTGGTTTGAAAGATGGCCGCACTTCAGTGGACAGTGAACCATGTTCAGGTAGGTCCTCAACAAGTCGTAATGACAATGTCATTGGGCAAGTGCGGACTCTGGTCCTGCAGATCCGTCGTATCACAGTACGAGAAACTGCGAACGAGACAAGGGTAAGCAGCGGATCGGTACATTCAATTTTGCACGATGATTTGGGTTTGAGGAGAGTGTCCGCGAAATTTGTACCGAAGCTGCTAACAATGGAGCAGAAGCAATGGTGTCTGGAAATCGCACAGGACATGCTGGACAATGCAAACAGTGACCCTAACTTTCTGAACACCGTGATCACAAGCGATGAAACATGGGTGTATGGGTACGAACCAGAAACCAAGATGAAGCCGTCACAGCGGGAACATCCGTCATCCCCGAGACCAAAGAAAGCACGGCAGGTACGCAGCAAAGTCAGGGTCATGTTCATCGTTTTCTTTGACTCCTGTGGTGTGGTACATCATGAGTATGCCCCACAATGCCAAACCATCAAAAAGGAGTACTACCAGGAGCCTATTTCTCAAAAGTGACAAGACTACTAATACTAGTGCAAAACAGTTCCCTTGTCGCAGTTACTACAAGTGTTTGTTTCTCAAAACTGGAGTGACAAGTTACAACTGTAGTGACAAGTTCAACTCTGACAAGTCATTTTCGGCGTGTTGACAAGTGTTTTGTTTCTCAGAAGTTAAAGTCTTGTCAAGACAACTTTAAAATCTGGCAGAATTTGAAAGGTATTCATAGTTTGGTCGAATACTGACAAGGGGGATTAATATTATAAACTCAAGGAAATATGATGTGTTTCAGTGACTCAGAAAATAAAATGCAAGAACATGTGAGTCGTAGAGTATATAATTTACAATATTCACGGGACAGTTGAATTTAATGATAGATTTATACTAAGTACAGAAAAAATGGAGACTTTGCTCACGATAATAGTCCACATGTAAGGTTTATCAGAAAGAAATAATGGAATCTGATTAAAGGTGACCTAAAGTAGCTAATTTAAGATTAACAAAAAATAACCTAATCTAACCATCGTCGCTGTTTTGAATGAACCGGGAGAATATCGAAATTACAACTATGCATAATTTACCTTAGAATACTTTTTGGAGTGTTCGATGTGTGCAATTTTCAGAGAGGGGAAGAATTATTGGAATATGTATTATACGGTATTTGGGAATCGTCTATATCATAGGCTAGAGGTACACAGATATATATATATATATATATATATATATATATATATATACAGTTGAACCTCGATATATCGAACCTCAAGGAGAACGAGAAAACTTCGAATTATCGAGGATTTCGATTTATCAAGGTGATTTCTGACTGACTGAGATATATAGAGGTTCACAACAACGGTTTTTGGATGCGTTTCTCGTCATTAATTTATGTAATTAAAGGGTACTGTATTTTAATTTTTAAAATGTCTAGGGGGCGGTGTTGCAAGCGATAACAACTGAAAACAATGGTGGAATTACTGATTGCAACATGAACAATTGTCGTTCAAAGAACGAACTGAGTTTCTTCTAAATACAGTGTAGTATTATAGATTTTATCAAAACAACTTCGATATATAGAGGTTTTCCAATCAAAACTTCAAGCAAGTATGAAAGTTCGAAATATCGAGGTCTTCCTGACTTATCCTTCGATATGTAGAGGTAAAAATACACATAAGAGTGATAGGAGGTTGAAGGAGAATGGAAGAACTTCGATTTATCGAGGTTCCACTGTATATATATATATATATAGGTATGTAAACAGAGCCAATGAAGATTTTTGTAGAGAGGTATAAATCCCAAACATCCACCGCTAAAAATCGAACACTGATTTATTTAAATGGTCAGACACAGTAACTGATTAGGCAACATATACTAATTATCCCTATATGCACCTCATCTGTATACAAGAAAAAAATTCTCAACGCGCTTACCGAAAAAGCTGGTTCCCGTATAGGAATTTACTCACTAAACAAAATAAACTATATTCCAATGTGAATAAAATTATTGTAAATACATAAACAAAGTACCATTGTTCTTTTTCTGAAATTTAGCCTAAAAGTGTCTCGTACATAAGTCCATTTTTTTTCATTATACAATGCAACGGAGTCTGTAGTCCACTGATTCCGCCAGACACCCCACTGTGGAGAGTGTCACCCCCAAAATTTTCAACAACACCCCAACTTAGAAAATATATGGTAAAAAAAATCGATAGAAACAGTGCAAAACTCCAACTACACCCTCCGGATCTTAACTTTACACCCCCAAACTGAAAATCCTGGCGTAATTCCTGCTGCGGCCTCACAAAGATTCCCATTTTTCACTTTTGTGTTTTTTAGTCAGTTTGCAAGAAAATTAAACAAATAAGTATCTCTTTCTTTATTAGCTGCAGAACATAAATTTTATTATCTTTACGTTCTCCAGACTTGTTAACAAATTCAAATCACACGTCTATTCGCCTCACTTCCACTTGTCAGGACTTTTCCTGGACTTGTCGATTTCCACTTGTCTCGACAAAGATTGGCAAAAGCTTCGAGAAACAGAAATTAGTACTACTTGTCACAAGTCATTTCTGGAGTAGTCACTTGTCAACTCGTCAGCTTGTCGCTTCAAAAAATAGGCCCAGGAGGTCCTCCGTCGCCTTCGCGTTGCTGTGCGGCGCAAACGATCGTATCTGTGGGCAGCGATAACTTGGCAGCTCCATCATGATAATAAACCGGTCCATTCTGCGCATTTGATTCAGGCTTTCCTCTCCAAAAAACAACATTCCTGTGGTTCTTCAGGCTTCCTAATCAACCGACACGGCTCCGTGTGACTTTTGGCTGTTTCCCAAGCTGAAAATGCCACTCAAAGGGACCCGATTTGAGTCAAGAGAAGACATCATGTGGAATGCGACGGAACGGTTGCTCACCATTCCAAAAACTGCGTTCCAGACGTGTTTCCAACAATGGCGGGAGCGCTGGGAGAAGTGTGTACATTACAAAGGAGACTTCTTTGAAGGGGATTAGTGTTTCAGATTTTCAAATCAATAAATGCATTTTTGCCAACTAAAGGTTCAATACATTTTGAACATACCTCTTACTAATTTGACAAATCAAATTATGATTAATCTAATTTTAGGCTTCTTGACTACCGCATACACAAAATTTAGACTCGCATTAAATTTACAATATGCTTATCTCCTTGCCATGTTTCTATATATCGTTGTTGAGTTGAACATATTCATTTATTTAACAAATTCCCTATACAGCTATCCTGCCCTGGTGGTCCAGTTGGAAACGTCGGGTATTCGGATTGGTAATAGTGGGTACACGGGTTCGAACCACACTATCTACCATTGGTTTCTTTGTTTCACCAGGCGAATGCTGGGATTGTACCTTAAGTACAGCCCCGTTTCACTTACCCCACTTTGTTTTTATTATATTTCGAACAGATATGTACGTTTGCTTACATATAACCGAAATTTGATGCACATACAAAGGAAAGTGCAAGAGAGGACATATGAACAGTAAATTTAATAAATTGAGGTGGGTTGCTAATTTTTACTCCGGTATTTTTTTAATTTTTTTTTTATAGAACACATAGCCTAAAAAAGTATTATCAACTTTCGAAATCTTGATTAATACTATACCTTTTGTGCTTTACCTACAATACGTATCAATTTGCGCAGCTATACATAGGGTACAAGGATTTCGTTTTAGCACTCGTATTAATCTATTTGCCCATTTTGGAGTTACTGGTCTCCCACCAGGCGCTTCCCCAGGTGGCGAATAGGGGAATGCCGACCAGATATAATCGGTACCAGAAATTCCGGGGCGGACCAAAACCAGTACTGCTGCTTTGCAGTTAGTAGAGGGATCTACAAAGTCTAGGGGAAGATAACCCCGAACAAAAAAATCATGGTATGGGGAAGCAGCATCACCATTACCACTCTGAGGCTGAAGATGAATAACATCGGCAAGGCTCAGAGATGGACAGAGGACGACATCTTGAATGTCTACCTTTAATGCGAGGTCGTAGAACAGACAACTCTACACCGCTAAAACATGTCAAGAAATAGTAACATATGGTTCATGGATTCTCCTGAGGGAAAATATTCCGGAGCTATACTAGTCCCTCATTCGGATCTCCGGGCGGGGACTGCGTCAGGGGGATCCAAGAACAGGATTAAGAAAGACCTTAGAATAGGAATGTGGAACGTACGAACATTATACCAAACGGGCGCTCTTCAGGTGGCGGTACGCGAGACCGAGAAGTACGAACTAGACATATTAGAGATACAAGAAGTTCGTTGGGAGGGTCAAGATAGCATCCCACAGGGCAAGTACACTTTCTACTACAGGGGAACACAGTATAAGGTTTTCGGAACAAGATTTTTCACTAAGAACAGTATCCTTCAGGCGGTTCAGAATATAGAGTTGGTGAACTAAAGACGATCGTACGTTACGATACGTACTCGATGGGGCAACATTATTAAATACGTTTTATTAAATGTCTATGCTCCGACCGAGGTGGCTACTGATAACGATAAAGATATATTCTACGATGAGCTAGAAAGGCTGTTTGACCGAATGCTGAAGTATAATTCGAAAGTTGTGTTGGGTAATTTCAATGCAAAGGTAGGGACGCAAGAAAACTAGAGACCAACTATAGACAAATACAGCCTTCACGAAAAGATCAACAACAATGAAGAAAAACTGATAACTTTCGCGATTTCGAAAAACCTACTGGTAAAGAGCACATACTTTGAACACAAAGACATGCACAAATACACATGGGTATCTCCGGACAGTAAAATTCTCAACCAGATCGATCGCGTATTAGTAGACAGACAAAGACGCACCAGCATAATGGATGTTAGATCGTAGAGAGGACAGTAAGATGACACCAACAATCAATTAGTGATCACAAAAGTAAGGGAAAAGTTATGCATCGCGAAAAAAGAAAGCAAGGGGTCAAAACAACTGAAATTCGAAGTTCAGCAATTAAGTAATCCGGTCATAAAAGCTGAATAATGAAATTGTTGTAAGATGTGGGAGGCAATTCGTGAAACAATTAAGAGCGCAGCGAAGGAACGTGAGGGTGAGAAGAAACAACAGAAAAACAAATTTTGGTTTGATGAAGAATGCCTTAAGCTTCATGAGGAACGAAAACAAGCAAGGCAACGATGGCTAAGTAATAAAAAAGGAAGCAAATACCAATCACTACAGTAATGCGGAACGAAGCGCCACACTCGGCTTCAGAAACAAAAAGCGAAAATATCTGACACAGAAGATTCAGGAGATAGAGGAAAACGACAAGACAAATAACATACGAGATCCATACAAAGGGATAAACTCGTTAAGGAAAGGTTACCAGCCGAGGTTAGGAATGATTAGAAATGAACATGGAGATCTTCAGGCTGATCCGACTAAAATTGTCGATGTGTGGAAAAGTTAATTCGACAAACTTGTTAATGTACACAACGGGGAACAAACAGATGAATTTGAAATCCATACCGTAGAACCGTGGATTCCCGAACATAGCGAGATCGAAATCGAAATGTCTTTAAAGAAATTAAAAAACTTCAAATCACTAGGAATAGACAATATTCCAGCAGAATTAATTAAAACAGGAGGAACGGCACTAATCAAGGGACTACATAAATTGATAAGTGCTATATGGAGAAAGGAGGAGCTTCCAAAGGAATGGAAAACCTCAATAATAGTTCCGATTTACAAAAAATGCGATAAATCGGACTGTAATAATTATCGCGGAATTTCGTTACTTCCAACCTGTTACAAGGTATTAAGTAATATTCTGTTAAGACGCCTAAGTGTATACGTAGATGAAGTAATTAGAGATCACCAATGTGGATTTAGAAGAAATAGATCCACGTTTAACCAGATTTTTGCCTTGAGACAAATTTTGGAGAAGAAATGGGAATACAATGGGACGGTTTATCAGCTATTCATTGGTTTTAAGAAAGCATTATGATTCTATCAAAAGGGAAAAGTTATACAGTATCCTGATACGATTTGGAATTCCGAAAAAATTGGTTCAACTAGTGAAGAAGATATCTCAGCGACCCGATAAGTAGGGTACAGATAGGTAATAATATGTCAGATAGTTTCCAGATTCGCAACGGATTGAAACAAGGCGATTCCTTGTCACCACTACTGTTTAACTTTTCGTTAGAATATGCGATTTTAAAAATTAAAGGGGACAAAAGGGGCTATAATTGAATGGTTTGAATCAACTGTTTGTATACGCGGATGATTTTGATTTAATAGAGGACGATATAGATGCACTGCAAAGCAACGCCGATATCTTAGTAGAAGCGTGCGATGAGATAGGTCTACAGGTAAACATAGATAAAACAAGATACATGATAACAAGCCGAAACACAGGGAATGAAGGAAATAAAAACAAAAGAATTAGGGATGAGGTCATAAAGAAAGTAAACAAATTTAAATACTTGGGAGCTTACATAACAAGCAAAAATGAGGTCACAGAATAAATAAAAATTACTTAGTTTTGGAGAACGCATGATTATATTCAGTCCAAAAACTTCTAATATCGCGATTAATATCAAGGAAATTAAAACTGAAAATATACAGAATGGTTATTCTGGCGGTAATACTTTATGGTTGCGAAAGTTTGAGTTTGACCCTAGCAGATGAACATAAATTACGTGTGTTTGGAAATAAGGTTTTGAGAAAGATATACGGGTTGAAACGGGACGAGATGACTTGAGAGTGGAGGAGACTGCATAATGAAGAACTCCACGGACTGTACGATTCACCAGATGTTGTAAAAATAATGAAATCGCGACGACTAAGGTGGGCAGGCCATGTAGCTCGGATGGGGAAAAAACGAAGATTATATATTTTGTCTCGATTCAGTTTCCTTGGTTTGTTGTTTGCTGTTAAAGTTCGTTATAGCCGTGTAGCTGATAAGGCAGTGTGGCCTGACAACGAAGGACTGTGATTGGTTAAAATTTGTTTAGTTTTGGAAAGTAAACGAATTCTGGATGACGAGATTGGCGGATGACGTAGAAACGATCTCTTGGCCTTCTGGTGCTTTTTTATAAACTGTAAGTGTTGATTGGTGTTTCGTTTGAGCAAAATGTTGGAACATTGAAACTTGAAATTGTAACATTTGCTGTGTGTTTTTACAATAAAGTCAAGCGTAATACCCTTGTCAGCCTGTTATAATTTGTTGCTTTAATATATTACAAAGATGCGGATTGCCAGAGTTATGATCAATAGATGTCCTCTGTTTTAGCTCAAGGAGACCGATATTTAAAGGATAATTTAAAATCCCCAGACAAGCCAAAAATATATCTAAAGTCGATAGTTGGTTGGTAACAAGTAACTTATGGATTTTTCCTCTTTAATAGCTGGTTGCACAATTTGTTATAAGAAAAGCGGTATGACAGCAACGAACCAAATAAACTACAAGAAACTACTATAGAATAACCAAAGAAAATACTATAGAAAATAGTACTATAAAAAAAAGTTTCATAAAAAAAATGGTAAGGCAATGTAAAACGTTTAAATTTACATGTCGCATGGAACTACCCAATAACAAGCTAGACTTCGTCGCTGCTAACATAACAGACTGACTGTAACTATTTACAAATTTTAAAAAAATAGTGTAGCTTATTTATTGTTATATCCGTTGATTTCGTGTTGAATGAGGCAAAATAATTATTTGAAACGAGGTGTCACCTGACCCATATTGGTATTGCTTCAAGGACTGTCCACAAGGCTACACAGAATGAGTCAGCATGCTGAAATTAACCCCCAGTTTTTAGATTATGTTAAGGTCTTTAGTCGTCTGAGGCTCAGACCGGAATAGGGTGGGTGAGAGAATGTTGGAAGATAAACGGCCAGGACCCATTTTCTAGGTACCATTCCAACATTTGCATATGGCAGAAGAAAACGGAAAAATTCAATCAGCATGGTTGGTAACTGGGATCGATTCCAGGACCTCCCGAATGCTAAGCCTCGTCGTTTTGTTTATGCCCGTTTTATTTTCAGTTCCTTTTCTGCGGTGCCGACTAATAACTTTTAATACCTTAATACTTCAAAATATTACCTCAATTCCAAATTTTTAGTTTATAAAGTGCAACAATTACAAATATGATTTGTCGCACAACGTTGAATGAAGGTTGTTGCTGTAAATAGAGTCGGAAAGAATTTTAAGATATGTAGAAGTCCAAAGTATCGGAGATAGAGAATAATGAAATGTTGTACTTACGTCAAACTGGGTATGTTAAGTACAGAAAAGACTGGTACGTTTTCTGACAATGATATACCAACTTTAAATATAGTATTTATTTCGTTTAGTTCAAGTCCTAAAGTTCCAGAATAACTACTATTCGTTTTGTAGTCGAAGGACAACTGAAAGAAAAATATTACTATTATATGGTTGTGCACAAATACAATGTGTATTCATTACGCTCAATATTTTTTTTATAAAATGTAATTTGCTATTTATTAGGACATACTTTATATGACAGCTAATAATCGACTACTCTAAGTAGTGTTGTCTGTTTCTGGTTTGGCATTATGGCATAAGCAGCCCTCAATCTTCTATAGAACACTTTCCAGCGAAAGATTTATTTTCATAATGATTTACCCTGATTAGCAGCCATATTGGCATATGACGTAGTTTAACACTTTCGTCTTTCCATAATCAGAAATAAGCAGACTATGTACTTGGTTATGTTGATTAATTGTGTGGAACAACAACGTATCTACTTGAGTTCAAATAAGTATACTGTACTAGCAAATGCTTGCTAATATAATAAGAATTTACTTTAATGGGGCAAGAGAGATGAACGTTCATTAATCGTTCACCAAAGAAAGAAAGGAAATAGTTTAACAGAGATATTTGCATACAACACTTGATATAAATGTTAATAACTCTAAACTATCGTTCTTTGAGGAATTTCTACCGACTCCATGATACTCTATAATAATGATAGACCAATAAATCACTCAAATTTTTCCAAAACTGGACCTCATCCTTTTTTCCCCTACACTCTTCAATTATTGAAATAGACCCAATCGCACATTTAGTTTATACGGACAACTAATTAGTAGTGTTTTTCAGGCATGCTTTCGGGGGGCGGGTCTTTGCCCCCGGTGGTTTTCAACTGCCCTCCGAAAGAAGAAGTTCCAACACTAGTATTACTAACATAATGGATACTGAAATATGTATATAATAGCACATTATATAAATAGTATTGATGTAATTTTGAGATCAATTATGGAAGTACAGCATATTGTTAAATAACATTATTGTTATTTTATATTTTAGCACATTAGAGTCAATATCCATTATTTATTATTTTTACTGAAAATCAAAATATACCTAAAGTACACAATATAACGTTCACAATATGTCCCGAAAAAGTTCACAATATGTTCAAGTGTTAGGACGTTTTTAGTGCATAATATATGTACTGCTCGTAAAATGAATATGAACTACACCATATTTTATGCACTTCTGGTGTACTGATAAACAATTTATGCAGAAAACGTTCACTTAATATTGGCAAATGTACTAAAAATGATATCAAAACGAAGTGTAGATAATGTGGACTACAGCAAATATGAATGTAATGTGTACAAAATGTGCACCGTGAGCCAGAAGCCATTAAAAAGACACATTGAGCACACTAAAAGTTTCTACTTTTTTTTGGTAGGTTCACATAAAGTTCACATGCGTTCACAAAATGTTCATTTTTTGTGACGTTTTTGTGCATTTTTTGTGCCAAGAAATTTTCAGTGCTCGTGAGCCCCCCACGAACCCTCAGTCAAATCTGCTGGAAGAAGCACTGCTTATATAATACCTGTATTCAATTTCGAGGAAAGACGAAACATATTTTAAGTTTCATGATCACTCCACGTGAAGTGTATTTCGTGTGTGAGGTAGATGAATAAGAAGGAAAACAATATGTCGAGATGGCGATAGAGAGGCGAGGCAAAAGAATAATACTAATTCCAATTTTCAAAATCAGAATAGTCAATACTCAAACCGGCATGGTCCAGGCCATGTAAACAATGCACTCGCTTGTAACGACTCATCATACTTCATTGAAAGCAAACCGAAATAATTAAGAGACAAGGAGGGAAAACTTACACCATACCACGTGAAACATAGACCCATAAAACGTCGAGAGGATGGGCTCAATAATTTCAACTACAACAGTGCAAAGGAATAAGGAATGTAGCTCTTTGGCATGAATCTTTCATTCTTCTCCTAGCTCAACAAAAATGAACGTAACGACTAAAATGTAGTAAATATAGTACGTATATTAAAAACCTCCCTTGTGCCTAACACCAGAAAGTAAATTTGGAGTTAGAAAGTTTGCTAATATGACTATGATATGTACGCATTCACCCAAGTTTAACTCTGAACGAAGGAGCAAATTAAAATCAATCTAGATGATAAATCAGGTAAATATATACATTAACAGGAGCCCCTGGCTTTCTTACTTCATATATTCACTTGAAATCTATCTTCTCCGAGTTTTCTGGACCGATGATCACCAATTTTCGTCCAGTAATAGTGGCTGTAGAATAGAAGGATTATAGAGTAAGAAATTAACTAAAAGTTGTACAGTTTTGATGGTAACGGTAATAATGGAAAATAGGATTTTCACGAATTACGCAAGAACAGTAATATTACATATATACCAACCTAAGTATTCTGATAGAGCGGACAATTCTCCATGTTTTATTCGCACAAAAACTTCCACATAACTACAGTTTCCATTTTAACGAAACTCAATTACTAACACATAATTGGGTCTAATGGGAAAACTTTTAGGTCAATTTGCTTCAAATTTGGCATGATTGTATAGGACTCAGTCCTTCATACCTTAACCAAAATGAATAATATCAAACTATATACCGTTTGCATGGTAACGAGACGGAATTAATTAATACACCATAACGTAGAAATCAGAGCCAATTGCAGCCAAACTTCACATAATGATGTATCCATAACCAAAGGGCAAGGGTCGCAGTCCTTTCAGTGGCCTCAGGAGTAGAATGGGGACACTTGACGGAAGATTTGTAACCAGATTTAGTTACTTTCTGTAACTAGATTTAGTTACTTTTTCTCTTTTATGACTCCTGTTTTAATCGTAAAACGTAGTATTATTTTGTAGAAGAGTATGAGCCCCCTTTTCACCCCTTATATTTGAACGTGTTATCTTTACAACCCCTAAGAAATATACTATTTAACATAGCAGAGGTTCCAAGAAAAGCTATGACCCTTTTTCTAACCTATTTAACATAGTACACCAGTGCACGATACCATAAAAGCCTACGGCACCTATTTTCCAACTCCTATTTCACATAGCAAAGGCTACGAAGCTCTTTTTCAACCCCTGCACAGCGCCATAGTAGAAATCACCTAACCATCATATTAGTGCACAATGCCATAAAAGGGTACGAAGCTCTTTTCCAACTCTAAAAAAATACTACCTACCCCTTATACCAACGCACGATAGCAGAGATTCAGCCCTATTTAACATAGCAGAGAACAGCAGTGCACAAAATGTTATGAAGCTCTTTTTGCAACCCGTATATAACATAGCAGAGATTAGACAGGAATTACACAGGAATATATGCCCTCTAGACTAGATATTTCATAAAAGGCTACGAAGTTCCTTTTCCATCCCCTATTTAACATAGCAGAGGCGGCCCCGCCCACACCCAGGGCTATGAAAGCCGCCGTGTCGTATTTGTTGTGGTCAGATTTCATAAAAGGGTACGAATCATTTTTCAGCACTATTTAGCATAGCAGACATTTCATAAAAGGGCACGAAGCTCTTTCACATAGCAGAGATTAGAACAGAAATCTGAAGTCAGTTTCTATACCTACAATCTAGTAAAAGGTCAAATCTTTAAGTGTATATATCTCGTAAATGGCTAGACATATTGAGATTCTGTTTTCACATTTGGTATGAGGACATTGAACACTATTTGTGAAAAATTGGTGACCTTGAGGTCAAAGGTCAAATATTTAACAGTGTATAATCTCGCTAACGGTTAGACATATTGAGATTTTGTTTTCAGATTTGGTATGAGGCCATTGAATACTATACGCAAAAACAGTGGTGATCTCGAGCTGAAAGGTCGTATTTGAAGTTTCTTTGTAACTTCGATTCTTGTGGTCGTGGAATTATGAAACTTACAATGCAATTTATTTAAGTCGTGGGAATGTCAAATATGAAAACTGCATGTATAATCTAGCAAACGGCTAGACATATTGATATTCTACCAGTTGTCGTTTACGAAATATGATGGTTCGAGTTTTTCTAACTTTGCTGTTTTGGCGCCAGAACTGTGAAAACCTTAAATATTGTTATTTTTTCACTATAATGCTGAATTTGAAAACAGCATCTTTCTACCTATTATTGCATCCACGTATGGCGATTCGACTTTTTTTCAAATTTTGACATTTTAGACGCAGAATTGAGAAACTCGGAGATATGTTGTTTGGGTCGGTGATGCAGAATGTGAAATTTGCTTCTCTCTACCTATTGTCGCTTCCAAGATTTGGCCGTTTGCATTTGTCAAATTTTGACATTTTATACGCAGAATTTAGAAACTCAGAAATTATATGTTATTTGTTTTGCTGATGCAGAATGTGACATTTGTATTTCTCTACCGCCTACCGTTTCCAAAATATAGTGTTTCAAATTTTGCTCTTTAGGTCCCAGAACTATGGAACTCGCAAATTATGTTATTTGGGTCGGTGATGCTTCCAAGATATGGCGGTTTGAATTGAGATATGTTTGCTTCCACCTTAGTCTACACTCGTCTCTAGCCAAATTCACAAAACCTTGAGTGTGTCTAACTGTCCATATATTCGCCATGCTGCAGGAAAGCGGGGTAATTGTAATGATTACTATATTCAATCGAACCGCAAAACTCATGTAAGCAATTACACACAAGAAATAATATTTTTTGTTCTTTGACGACGAGTACAATTTGGTACAGCCTCTTAGCGTTATTTATAGATTACAGACCCGATGTGGTGCTGGAAGAGCAATAAAATGTAAAATTTCACACGCTATTCTAGCGCTTATAATTCAGTGTTATGAATGTTCTTCAGTGGTATAATCCATTTTTTCTTTTGTATGTCCCATGTTGGTTCTATACGAATCGGTCGAATATTAAAATTACATTTGAAGAACACTGAACTATGATGGTTCAGATTTTGCCCTTTTGGTCTCAGAATTTTGAAACTCGCTTCCATGATATGGATCTTCGGGTCGGTGAAGCAGAGATTACACATGGTTTTCATTGTAACTAAACTCGTCTGGCACCAGAACATGTAGTGAATGCCCCTGTAGTGTTTGTACAAGATATGGGATTTTTTTGCCTTTGGATGGTATTTTGGAGAATGGGTAAATAAACATACAAATACTGATTTAAGTAGAATTCGCCTTAACATTAGATGTTTGCTGCTTTGATTGGCTAAATAAAACATACGAAACAATTGTAAGACGTCTTTCGACCCATGTTTTGAAAGTAGTTTGTGCTTTTGTTACTTCGAAGGGTCACATTTTAGCATGTAATTCAGGTAGAAAAAAATAATTGGGGAATTTTTAGGGTAAAAAGTGAATACGCCACGTCGTAAGTTGGTGTTTGTTTAAGTAAAAACACATGTAACAGCCTAATTAAAAAAATAGTCGTATTAGAGAGAGCATTCTCGGAAAGAAACTTACTTAGGTAAATTAATTTTAAAAAATGTCTGTATTCAACGCTTTGCGACAACATGGAGTACTTGTAACATGTATTTTAAGGAGAACAGGACGAACAAAGTTGCTTGCTTTCCTGTGCGTGGTTCTGATTGCCCTTTTGGTCTCACAATTGAGAAACACGCAGAACGTCTCTCGTCCTCATAATATGGCTGTTCAGGTCGGTAAAGCAGAGGTTACACAGGGCTTCCACTGTAACGAAACTCGTTTACCGCCACACAATTTTGAATATGCCTATTACTCACCGGGGCTGCAGCATATTCGGACCCTGTAGTGCTTGTTACCTTCGGATGGCGTGTGAGATGTTTTCCAGCTGCATGGATAAAAAATACTGTTTTCAAGTAGAATTCATCCTAATATTAGATGTTTATTGCTTTGAAAGGCTAAATAAAACATACGAAACGTGTGTGAGACGTCTTCGGGCCCATCTTTTGAGGACATTTGGTGGTTTTGTTATTTCGGAGGGTCATATTTTAGCATGTAATTCAGGTAGAAAAAAGTCTTTTAAATATAATGTATCGTAGAAAAGAATCAATTGGAGAATTTATAGGGTAAAACGTGAAAACGCCGCCTACTAAACAGAAAGTTGGTGTTTGTTATTGGGAGGGAGAAAAGCGACATTAGAACATATTTTTTGCGCTGTTATTGAAATTCGAAAATAGTCGTATTTGAGAGAGCTTTCTCGGGAAGAAACTTGCACAGGTTAATTAATTAAAATGTCTGTATTTCACGCTTTGCAACCACATGAAGTACTTGTAGCATGTATTCTAAGGAGAAAAGGACGAATGTGCATCCTTCTGACTACTTCGAAAGACATGGAGTTCGAAAGCTGGCATTTAAAATACCTTCTAGCCTCTGGAATAAAGAAAGACAAGCAGTGTTTGAAGTACTTTGAATAAAACGAAAGCTAGAAAGGACTGAAAGCTACTAGAAAAGCAAACTGACAAAAATGTGGTCTACATGAACGCTTGCTGTCCCACTTGAACTATTTTGCACCTCATTTTTACGAGATGTCTTTCTTTAATAAGGTGAAATATTCACGACTAAAATGCCTTTAAACTAGCTGCATCTCTCTTTTATATTCACTTCCTTATGACTTCATTATTAGAATACCCTGCAACTACACGGGAAACTGCTTGTCGTCTAATGTCATTAGCTAGTGTTTATAGACATACTTACGTATTTCCAAAACCATCCTGGTCACTAGTATGGATAGGATACGAACTGTTCAAAGAGTAAAGTCTTCAGAGTTGAAGTGCAAAAGGCATATTCAAGTCGCGGTCCCCTTCTCATAAGACCATACACTAGGTAATAATTGGTTGACGAAGCTAATAATTGCACAGAGAATTGAATTGTGGCTTAATCTGATGCAGTTGAACGAGGAAACAATGGACTATTGATGAGTGTGCTTTTGCAAAGGTGCTGAGTGTAGACTTAAGTAAGGAAATTACTCTAAGAATAAGTATTTAATTATTATTTTATAAAATATTTTGGTAACATAAAATGTCTAAAAAAAGATTAGATCTTGTTTAACAGGAAAATGTTTTACTTTAAAAAAAGGTTTGATAATACAAAATTTCACAAAAACTTTTCTAAAAAAATATTTTTCATAAAAAAGTTTATGTAACAAACTTTCTTTTGTGAAAATAAAACTAAAAACGTACTTTTATTTAATAGTTCTGTGAATAGGTTTTGAAATATACCGCAAATTAGAATACTTGTTAACTTTTTATCACAATACCGCTGTTAATGTACAGGAAAAATATTTAGTATAATTTGTCTTTTGTATTATTGTTTTATATAATTTGTATTCAGTTACAATATTTTATTACAACACTGTTTATATTAGTTGTGTGTAAAAATATTTTTGCTTAACAGTTTGTATTAACTCTATTATTACAATATTTTTGTATTATTTGGAAATGTTTTAGTCTGTATATATTTTGCTTATGTGCCATAAAAGTTTCTTGTTACCACAAATTGCGTGTTTTATCCCTATACGAGTTCTGGTGTATATTTAAATTTAGAATAGGTGAAGAAATTTGCTAGTGCAAGTTTATGAATGCATTGTATTTTTCACCATCAAAATTAACCAAATGTTGTCCTTACATTCGAAGCGCCATATTTTGGATGCAATAATAGGTGGACAGATGTTGTTTTCAAATTCAACATTATCGTGAAAAAAAATAACATAATTTAAGGTTTTCATAGTTCTGGCACCAAAAGAGCAAAATTCGAAAAATTCGAATCATCATATCTCGTAAACGACAACAGGTAGAAATATGCAGTTTTCTTATTTGACATTCCCACGAGTAAAATATATTGCATTAAAAGTTTCAGAATTCTACGAACACAAGACGCGAAGTTAGCAAACAAACTTCAAATTCGACCTTTGAGCTCGAGGTCACCACTGTTTTCGCATATAGTATTAAATGCCCTCATACTAAATGGGAAATCAAAATCTCAATGTCTAGCCGTTTGCGAGATATACACTGTTAAATATTTGATATTTGACCTCGAGTTCAGCACCTTTTTCACAAATAGAGTTCAATGCCCTCATACCAAATATGAAAACAGAATCTCAATATGTCTTGCCGTTTACGAGATATACAGGGTTAAATATTTGACCTTTCACCTCGAGATTAATACTTATTTCCCAAATAATGTTCAATGCCCACATACCAAATGTCAAAACAGATTCTCAATATGTCTAACCGTTTACGAAATATATTCGGTTTAATATTTGTCCGTTGACTTCAACGTCACCAATTTTTTTACAAATAGTGTTCAATACCCTCATACCAAATGTCAAAACAGATTCTCAATATGTCTAACCGTTTACGAAATATATTCGGTTTAATATTTGTCCTTTGACTTCAACGTCACCAATTTTTTTACAAATAGTGTTCAATACCCTCATACCAAATGTGAAAACAGAATCTCAATATGTCTAGCCATTTACGAGATATATACACTTAAAGATTTGACCTTTTACTAGATTGTAGGTATAGAAACTGACTTTTGATTTCTGTCGTAATCTCTGCTATGTGAAAGAGCTTCGTGCCCTTTTATGAAATGTCTGCTATGCTAAATAGAGCTGAAAAATGGTTCGTAGCCTTTCATGAAATCTAACCACAGCAAATGCTACACGGCGGCTTTTATAGTTCTGGGTGTGGGCAGGGACGCCTCTACTATGTTAAATAGGAGATGGAAAAGGAGCTTCGTAGCCTTTTATGAAATATCTAGTCTAGAGGGCATATATTCCTGTGTAATTCCTGTCTAATCTCTGCTATGGTAAATAAGGGTTGCAAAAAGAGCTTCATGGCCTTTCGTGCACTTGTGTACTCTGGTATGTTAAATTTAGGGTTTAAAAAGAGCTTCGTAACCTTTAATGGCATTGTGCACTCCTATGAGGGTTAGGTAGTTTAAAAAAATGCGATACTTCTTTATCAAATATAAGGGGTGAAATAGCGGCTCATACTCTTTTACAAAATAATGCTACTTTTTAAGGTTAAAAACAAGGGTCATAAGAGAATAAAAAGTAAGTAAATGTGGGTACAAAAATCACTAAATCTGGTTACAAATCTTTTACAAATTGACCCCCCCCCTACTTACAGGTCTTCCTGTCATATTGCGTTTATAGGCAAAGTTAAAGTGTATAGGGTCGACAGCCCCACTATCTTACTGCGTTTAGGGGCCGAAGGGTTCTCTGTTATATTGCATCTATAAGCAAAAATGAGGCTCTTACGAGCAATAAGCAAAAATACGTGTCGTCACTTAGTTCCGGCGGTCATTTTGAGAAATATTTATATTTTAATATCCTGCGTCGTATGGTATTATCAAAGTTGGATAAAATATACTTTACTCAGGATTTCATCAGAAAATAGAAAGCCAAATCAGGATAACAAAAATATGTGGCATCGCAAAGTACAAGTAGCGATCTTGTGAAATAATTAAATTTTAATTCCTTTCATTATGGTAGTCGTATCGAGTTGTAATAAAGTATAGAGGAGAATGGGATCGGGAACCTTATGGACCTATGTTAATAGGGAAAACATGTGACGTCACACATTTTCTGGCCGCCATCTTGAAAAATATTTAAAGGGCCTAGAAGGGTAAGATGGTGAAAAGAACCTTGGAAGCAATCATGATGAAGAATGCCACCTATTCAGCATAAACAATTATGACTCTACCAAAATTTCAGCTCAAAAGGTGCTAGCCTAACCTCAAAATCAATTAATGTTCTTTCTTTTTTTCTAGTTTAGCGATATCTCGGTTGAATTTGCAACTACGATGATCATATTTTTTTTTTAATTGAAGATTTTTCTTCAAGCTCTACAAGATGGTAATTTTTCAAGATTTGTTGGTGCAAAATTATAACTTTGAAAATTGAAAATTTAGGTTAGAAAGTTTTAAAATTGAATTTAAAGAAACGGAGACAACAGTTGTCTCGAAAAAAATATATGTTATGCATTTTTAGTGGTTCTATTACCGTGAATTTTTCAGATGTTTTGAAGTTTTAAGTCATAACCCAAAAAATAAAAAACAGCATTTTTGTCGGTTTTAAGGAGTTTCACATTCGTTTCTTTAGCTCATAATGGTTCCTGGTGCTCTCAAATCCTGCAACGTTAATTTAACTCGTTTCCCAACGTCATACAATGATAAAATTTGCACAGCGACTTAAGTCGGGTGGCAATACAACACTTCATTGTTACTTTCACATTTATATATATATATAATTGTATATATTTAAAAATATATTTTATTATTTTGTTATTACAGACTTCTTTATCCTAAAATAAATACTAGCCTGCACCGGGGCTGGTTTGTCTGGTTCCAAAACATTTTGGGATTTGGGTCACAAAATATTAGCTTTAGAAAAAGTATGAACGCCGAAATAACCCGAGAAAAATAATTAAAAACGGTGTAAATTAACCAGAACAACCCCATCAGCTGAGTACAGAGACTGGAAATAAGATATGTGACCGGGCTTCTTACGTAACACGTGCAATGTAAATACAAGTTCGAAAGCGTCATTTGCCAGGTCGGCTTCGTGGACGACTGGTCAAGACGTCGGCTTCTTGAGTGAAAGCTCTCGGGTTCGAATTCCGCTCGGGACAACAGTTTTTCTTCTTTTATCTTTAAAAATATATGTTTATGTGTTCATATTTATTATTTAATAATTGCTGGGATGTGTATAAATAACTGATTGCTGCTGAAAGCTAGGATGTATCTAGATGCACACCGATCGAGGTGTACAAGGGGGACACGGTGCGTTTAAAGGGAGCTGGGCGGCGGATCCACTGGGAGACGCAGCCCCCGCTTAGCAGTGGGCATACACAAAAGTGTTGTTAACATTCTATTTCACCTGCCAATTTTCTATTTGGTACACCAAAAATTCATTTTATCTCTATCTGATCCCAATCCACGTGCTGTTTATTTGCACGGTCAAAACAGTCGTAATGAAAAACGTTTTAAAACCGTCCTTTTCTTAAACAGTTCGTACTAAAAGGTAACAAAAAATAATTTTGTTCATGCATGATTTAAAGGAAAAGGATGCGGCTCGCTTTCATATACATCCACTTTATAAATTCTTCAATTTACGCGGCCCCCTTTTAAACTGAAATTTGGTGTAGAGTCATCATTTTTTATGCTGAATATGATTGTATTTTCTTCACGATTCCTTCCAAGGCATTTTGCACCATCTCACCCTTTGAATATTTCGGAATCTAATGTTCGTATCAAAAATATGGAATGAACAATGTCTTGCTCATAATTGGATCCGAAAAAACAAACTAATATCAGAATGGAGAGAGAAGATGGCGGCACGCTGCTTGCACTGTGAATAACGCTCTATCTGAACACAGCCCAATACCGAGAACCAGCGACTAAAATGTGGCAGTAACCCTGCACAATAAACAATAAGATTATAGACTGAACAATGTTTAGTTTATACTGATGGTGTCATCTCAGTGTTTGTACTAACATTAAAATTAAAATTAATGTAGTGAAGTTTTGTGAATGTGTAAGCGAATTGCACGGCTGAGAGAAACTGTACGAATAGCATCGCAGATGTCGCCGCCTCACTCAAGTTGGACCAGGTCATTGACCACAAGTGCAGCAACTGAGCAGCTTCTGGCGAAATACGGAGAAATACGAAGAGATTCTTCAAGAAGATAGAAGATTGTGAAAATAAGATATCAAAGGAAAAAAATGAGGACGATACGCGTATTGAGTGTCTACAAGCTTTAAAAGAGTTAAAGCAGCAATTCTCTTCGGAATTGGAACTTCGGAGGAAGGAGATCCTTGAATTAAATAAGCGTGTGCGGAAAACGAAAACGGAAAGGCTGTTGATGACCTACATCAGTACAGCCGCAGAAATTGTCTTCTATCCTTGGGAATCCCGGAAACTCCGGAGGAAGACGTATATAAAAAGATTATCGATGTTTTGAGCAATCGCTTCGCGTGAAAGTAACCATGGCTGATTTTGACCGGGCTCATAGTCTGGGTGTGAAGAAGCGTAGACTGTCATCAGAAGTGGTTCAAGATGGTGCTAGATGCATAATTGCAAACATTATTTCTTATTGAACATGAGAGACAATTTGGAAAGAGAAAAATAACTTGAAAGGAAAGAAAATCCTCGTGACGGAGTCACTGATCGCTGCAAGGCAATCCCTGCTAAAACAAGTGAAGGAATGGGTTGATTCTCGCTCTGTTTGGATCTCTGATGGTAAAATTATGGGGAAAGTAGGCAGCAGGAAGATTGTTATTGTGCATAAGGAAGACCTCCACTTGCTAGGAAACTAGTTGGTTTCAGCATGCGTTTTCCTGATACAAATAGATATCCTCGAGTTTCGTGTAAATAACTGTACAGTTTCTTCTTTTCTTTTTGAACTTACTTTTACTGTAACACCATGGCTTTTGTGTGGAGGGTGTAAATGAAATTTATAATTAAACCTGTGGTAGGTGTTTTTTTTTTAAGTTTCAAAGGATTTGGAAAATGAGTTTTGAAATCAAAAACAAATGTAAACAATTACGTTCAGTGTTGGGTAAAGTACATTTGTGTGTGTTGTTTGTTCTTTGTAAAAAAAATCGACCTGCCTAGTTTCAGAGTAACTAAATATCTCAATAGAAAAATGCTGCATAAGTAGATGGCGTCAATATTATGTAATACTCTTTTTTTTAATCGCAAAATTCAATTGAACTAATCATGAGAATAATTGGTCATTTCTGCTGTGGGTAAGTGATACATTTATGTATTTTGTATTTTTGTTGTCAGAATGATATCGAATAAAGGATCTATATCCCCCAATGATCTGTTTTTCAGACAGCTATGCGAATTGCCCGAAGCTCAAGCTGAATGCTCCACCTAACTCTCTTTTTCAAGTGACCGAATTACAAATACATCCTCTTCACTTTTATGGCAAGAATTTTGTGGGGCTTCCAAGGGGTTACAAGTGGTACATTTAAACTACCAATCTCTTCTATCGCATATAGATGAGGTTCGTGATTTATTTAAAGATGCTAAATCACTATGTATTCTTTTTGTCAGAAACGTGGCTTAAACCTACAATAGCAGGTGAGTTAGTTGAACTCCAAGGTCTTTTATAGTATGTTAAGAAATGATAAAACGCTGAAAGGTGCAGGTGGGGTTGCTATGTTCTTAAGAGAATGTATAACTGACAGGGTAATATATCAGTCGCCTACTGAATACTCGCGAAGCGTCGAGTTTATGATTTGTGAAATCAAAATATCGGTTATAAAAATCATGATCGCTGTGGTCTACCGACCCCCAAACACGCAGATAGATAACCTAAAAAGCTTTGAAAATGACGTGCTTATGATTAACACATTCGAGTCTCATCACGTCACGTAGCCGTGATGTTTTGTTTTTTTTCCTCAGTGGACGGATCACCTCTCCCCGATGTGCTGAAATTTCCGTTAATTTGAACATTGGATGGCTATCCGTAGACGACTTTCGACCTCTCAGATATTTGTGATCCTTTTAGAGCTTGTAAAAAAATCCAGGTAGCAGTGCATCTGGCTCAGAGGGAGTTAACAATTGGCATACGTTTCCCGCGTGTTTAGTAGCATTCTCGCTTCGCCAGCAGCGGGTTGTGAGTCATTGCTTTCGCGGCTTGATATGCATTTTTGACTCAAACTGGCAGATTTATCCAAATAAGAAATACAGAATATGCTTGATGAGTTTGCTGTTGATTCTAGATCTGAAATTGATGATTCAGATATTGACCCAGATTATGTTGGCGGCGCTTCTATAGCAGGTAAGTTCAGTTCTTTTTTTCCTTTTAGCTTGTAATGACTGACCAATAAGGGTGACTGTAAAATAATCATTTATGTGAATGGGTGGGGGTCTCTCTTTGTAATATTTTCTTAGGTACAACAATCGTATTTATTTATTTATTTATATTCTTATACATTTTCTCGCAATGGTAGCACGACAGAAGGGCGAATGCAAAAGAGGCGAACGACAAAAGGGCGACTCAAGGAAACACAAGGAAGTATATGTACTGTGCATGTAAAGTGTGTGCTGATAAAGGAAAAGCTACTTCAGGTAAAAGAGCACGAAAAGAAACAAGCTGGGAGTATGCTCAATACTTGGTACCTCTATGTATGCCAGATTGTTTCAATATATATCATCAGAAGGCTCGATATGAAATGTAATATGGCATAGATGTTTCAGTAGCGAAACATTCGCATGTTCTGTGTGTACTAAGGGTAGTGCAAGGCTATATACAAATATTTTTTATAAATACTGTCTTTTACTTCAAATGTAGAGTCGATATCGTTAACCTCCATACATATTTCAAGTTGCTCACTTTGATGATTTGAATCATAAAAATATATGTAAAATTCAAAATAGAAATAATCGACCTTGCACTATATTTTTACTTTATACTTATACCTTTCTGCCATTTCAAAATATCTAATGTTTGTATTGATGGTTTGTAACATTTCAAGGGCTTAATGCGCCAAAAATGCTCATATGTGCATACTTATAATCAATCATATTGCTTGTCGGACTTTTTTTTAATTGAAAAAGGTACATTCATAAAAAAATATAAAAAGGTACATAAAAATTAGAAAACAGGTTGATAATGTTGTATTCTGTAGTACTAAGTTCATATTTCAAGAAAATAAATATTTCATTGCTCTAACGTTTTTACACTATTCTTCATAAAAATCGAAAAGTATCGCAAAACCCGCCGACTTGAGGGGAAAATATCGCAGGAACGGGCTTCGACTCGAATGTGTTAAAGTTAAATATAAACATCGTATAGTAATGGGTGATTTAAACATCGACGTCTTGCGGGATGATAAGTGTATGCTTCAGACACTCGACTTAAACTTGTGTTACCTGGGACCCACACATTACTCAGGAAGCTCTGAGTCTGCTATTGATCATATCGCAGTATCGCATCTCGAGAAAACGACTAAATTCGGCAAACTTCCTGTCCCTGGCATTTCCCGTCATGATTTGATCTTCCTCGTATATCCACTTAATCCGACAAAAGCTCCACATAAAGCTCCACCTATCGAAATCTCAGAAATGTAAATAGAATCACATGCAGATGCCACTCTCATACCCTGGGAGTTGATAACATATAATAGGTCGGTGGATGAAAATGTAGATATTCTTAATTCACTAGAATTAGATATCCATAAGAAGGCAATTACAATTGGACTTGACCTTAATTTTTCTAAATGTGAGATTGGCTTTTTAGAAACTACAATCGAACAAACACACGTACTTCTCACAATGGTCAACGAACTGGCTTCAGGCATTCAATTAATGTCTCAGTCAAATGCTTTTCTTCTAGGTGCTGCCCTCTCTAATGAAGCAAGGAGATCCTTATTAATTGGGAAAATAGTCAAACTTGAAACATATTTTTCACGTCTTTCATCGGTTTCTGCTCACTCAGCATTGTATTTATTAAGATCTTCTTTTACCATACCAAGGTTATTATATTTTCTGCGTTGTCTGCCTTCTTGGAGAGAAGATCTACTTGAACGTTACGATAACACCATTAAATCTGGTTTAGAATCCATCCTAAATTGTTTCCTTCCTGATCACACATGGCTTCAGGCTTCTCTCCCTGTCAATTTTGGAGGACTAGGTATTCGTCGCGCCTTAGATTTGACTATTCCCGCCTTTTTGGCGTCATTCTATGGTTCCCGATGCCTGATAGAATCGCTTCTCCAAAATGATATCAGTTCTTATGGGGATTCTGAGATTGAGACCTGCTCTTCAAATTGGTCATTATTAGTTGGATCATTCTTGCCCGAACTTGATACTAGATCAAAGCATGGGATGAACCCATTATCAAATCACACCTCTCGTTCTTACTCCAGACTGCAGAAAACTTAGAAGACAAAGCCAGAATAATTGCCGCGTCTTCCTTCGAAGCAGGTGCTTGGCTCAAAGCTCTATCATCGCCCCCTCTCGGCCTTCACCTATGTAATGAAAGTTTCCGAATAGCAGTTGGAATTCGCTTGGGTGCAGATATTTGTGAAAGTCACAAATGCTAGGCATGTAAAACAGAAGTAAATAAAAAAGGATTACATGGCCTTTCTTGTTCAAAGAGCGCAGGTAGGCATCCTCGTCACTCGAGTATTAATGACATTATATTGAGAGCACTAACCTCAGCTGGCATTTCTGCAGTACGAGAACCTATTGGATGTAGAAGAATAGACGGTAAAAGACCAGATGGAATGACTCTGTAACCCTGGAAGAGAGGCAAACTATTAATTTGGGACTTCACTTGCTCAGACACGTTCGCTCCTTCCAACCTCCCTTTTTCCTCAATCCAGGCGGGAAACATCGCCAGTCGAAAAGAAACGGAAAAAGGAAGAAAATATAATAATCTTGCACAGAAGTACCATTTCATACCCATTGCTATCGAATCCTTCATGGGGAAAAGAAGGCCTCAACTTCATAAAAGAAA
Organism: Lepisma saccharinum; assembly: GCA_022664845.1. NCBI lineage: Eukaryota > Metazoa > Arthropoda > Insecta > Zygentoma > Lepismatidae > Lepisma > Lepisma saccharinum. The sequence continues at coordinate 2,197 of JAGDQP010021789.1, read as the reverse complement.
TAGGTAAGCGTATCACACAATCATCTGGTGATGAAAGCGCAAGCACCTTTCTTATCCAAAGAATAAGCATGGCAATTCAAAGAGGTAATGTAGCTTCAATCCAGGGAGCCATACCCAAAGGCAAGGAATTAGATGAGATATTCCTACTGTAATTTTGGTTTATTTGACGGAACGTTTGTCACTTTCCATAATTATAAGCAGGTAACCGCTAACATGAAGCCTACCGTTATAGCGGATGAAATGTTTCCTGAAGGAGTTGGAAGAGGCAGGAGGTTCTGATGGCCTGTTAATGTGTTTGGCTGCAAATAAGAAAGCAGTTCATACAGACCTTTCCAATTATTTTGAAGACATATTTGATGATCACGGTCTTGCAGTGATTGTGATGGTGGCCTTCCGAATCTTCATAAAACAAATTGTGCAGAAAATGGAAAAGTAGACTGAGGTTTTCTGCGTTTTTTTCCTTAGTAACACCAGACAAATAACGGGATGATACGTAACCTCTGGTATTTAATATTCGATTAATTTATGTATTAACCAAAACAAGTTTCAGTAAAAACAATAAAATAAACATTTGTATTCACAGATAATGTATTTGTATGACAAACATGCGCCACCAAAAGTTAAAAAAGTGAAACATAATTCAAATCCCTGGATGACGGATTATACACAATAGCTGAGACTAGATAGAGATCAAACCTATAAAAATACAGAAAAGAAGTAAATGCTAAGTCCGAACTTTCTCACGAATCTTTTCAGATTTACAAAAGACTCAGAAACCAATGCACCTAAGCCATACGACGGGCAAAAATTCATATTTTGAAAGTTTAGTGGAAGATCTTAAAGATAGCAGGTAACTATGCAGGAATCTTAACAATTTAGTCATAAATATAAAGAACAAAGATGAATATATTTTTGTAGACTCCAACATATTGAATGAATTCTTTTCCCAACCCTTACTGATATTGATACGACTGTGAAACACGAAACTATTAGCAAGTTTGCAAATAATAGCAAAATTTGCAAAAATGATATCTTGTGTTTACCCAATAGAAGTTCGTCAGGCCATCAATAAGATAAAAAGTTCTGTTGTTGGCCCAGACGGAATTTAAATAGCTTTTATAAAAATGATTCTACCCCATGTCTTGTATCCATTAACAATAATAGTAAACCAGTCTATCATAACAAATGTATTTCCATCTGCTTGGAAACATGCCTACATTCGACCCATACCAAAGGTTAACACTCGATCATCGCCTAATGAATACCGACCCATTAGCATTCTATCATGTCTTTCCAAATACTAGAATTTGTTGTACACAAGCAAGTCATTCTACATATAGATCAAAATAACTTACTCATAGAGAAACAATCCGGCTTTAGGAAAGGTCACAGCACAAAGACAGCCCTTATTAAAATCACAGATGACATTCTGCAAGCAATTCATCAACGAAGAGTAGCCATCTTAACTCAATTAGATTTCAGTAAAGCCTTTCAATCAGTTGATCACGTCATTCTTTTTGCAAAATTAGAACACAATTTTAAATTTGCCAAACACAATCCGATGGTTTAAATCATACCTTAATGACCGTAAACAGGCAGTTTCAACTAAAAATTCTTGCTCTGAGTGGAAGAACATAACTTGTGGAGTTCCTCAAGGATCAATTCTTGGACCATTGCTATTTTCGATATTCGTGAACGATATTGGATCACAATTCACTGAATGTAGTTATCACTTGTACGGAGATGACGTACAGGCATATATAACATCTGAACTTAATCATCTTGCCAGTGCAGTTAATAGAACAAATTGTATACTTTTTTGGTCATAACGCAATGGTCTGGCGCTAAATCTCAGCAAATCTCAATGCATAATAATAGTGTCGCCAAATATGGTAGCGAAAATCAACAGTCTAGATTCGTATGTTCCGAAAGTTCAAATAAGGAACGAGGAAATTAAAAGCGAAAATAAAGTCAAAAGTCTAGGTATTATTCTAGATGAAACATTATCATGGTCGGAACATGTACAACAGATATGCAAGCGAGTCCATAGAAAAATGCACTCACTCAATCTTTTGAAAAACTTTCTTCCTTCACGTATTAGAATCACCTTGGTACAGTCTCTCTTATTCCCGCTCTTCGATGACTGTGATATAGTGTATCAGTACAAAATCCCGTTTGGGGTAAAAGGAAGAGTGAC
>JAGDQP010021788.1:14261-24667 GCA_022664845.1 Lepisma saccharinum | reverse complement strand
TTTTTTATCTTTCTGCATGGTAATGGTATCGAAAAGAAACTTATGCCATAGGTAAAGACATTCCTAGACAATCTTAGGGATATTGCACTGTGTCAATATGGATATTTTGGAAAAGTTAGGCCTTTGAGACCGTCAATTACGTTCTAACGATCGGTTCATTACAAGATTTAGTTTGCCGGCCTATGATCATAATCTCTGTGGTGTAGCTGATATCATCATCAATTACTAAAGTTTTTGACCTTCCGTTCGATTCTTGGCTGAAACAAACTGTTTCTGCATTATAGAAAGAAAAAAAGAGAAAGGGAAAACAAATTTATGTGGTCTATGTGATTTGTATGTATACATACAAAAGTGTTTAACGCTCGAAACAAGATACAATTTTTAAAGATAATCCTAATACAAGGTAATCCTAATTAGGATACAAGATAATCCTAATTCAAGACAGGATTAGAAGCTAGAATAAACATTATGGGAGGTGAAATGACTCTATTTTGCATGCGATAATAGTATTACATCTTGAATAACTTATTTCACTAATTAACCACATAAAGAGCTCTGTAGTGTAGTGAATATTAATTAAACTCCTCTCAGGTCTGAGGGATGACATTCGTGGGCGAGCACTTTTGGGGAACCCAACGAAAAAGAAAACGGACTGTGCTCCAAGTGTCATCCCGACATTCGTATAATGGAAATGAAGAAAAGTTAGGAAGCTAAACTCAGAGTAGCCGGCGTTAGCGTAATTTGAACCTGGATCGCCTCTCCAGTTCAATGTAATTGCATTCTGCAATGAAACTCTGGTTATTCTTGTGTTTGGAACATAGTTGATTCGCATTACTTTACATTACTCAGAGAGCTATATTCTATGTGCATTTTCTCGATAACACGCATATCCTAATCCAGACCACAGCATTGAATAAAAAATGGAATCAAAATTATTTTACAAAATTGCCACACATATCTTCATGTAAGTACTTTTAACCGTGAACGAGGGGACAATATATTCTTTCCAGGTAGAGGAACGGAATTTTTCATATAAGAATTCCTTAGATCAGCGTTTCTCAACATTTTAAATTCAAGAACCAGTAATACGAGTATATCTGAAACAATTCTACTGAACCCTAAGCTCTGTGGGCCTATTTTAAAAGAAACTGTATGGGTTTTACTGACATTTGGGTAATACGATGCGAATATTTTATTTTATCTGAACAACTTTTTACTCACTTATCAAATTTCATAATATGTTTTCTTTGGATATTTTAAATTTAAATGAATTAAAATTACAATTTTAAGTCTGGCTTCGAACCACTTGCCCCATCTTCGTGGACCACAGGTTGAGAAAATCTGCCTTAGATTATTTAAAAAATGTCGCGGTTAGTTGCCAGCTTTTAAAATCGTGAACAAACAAATGCAACAGGAGCAGGGAGGTACATATACCGTAATGCAAACCAAACAAACAAAAAAAATCATGAAGTCCTTAATTGTGAGTTGAGTAGTGAGGTGACCAATAAATAAGTCTTATACTTTGAGAGTTCGAATAAAGCAACGTATCAATATTGAAAGTTTATTAATTTTGCAGAATTCTTTACTTGAAAAATTATGGAGAATAACAATTACGCTTAGTTGTCATTGGTGGTCACAGTAACACTGCGGAGTCACAGAATCCCATTCAATTGCTCAGACTGTTAAAAAATAATTTAAAAAGTTAATTCACGCAACTCTGAGGGTCTCATAGGAGGGGATATTTTTACTTAAATTTTGTATTTTTAAAAGAAAGTTATTGTAAATTTCAAACACATTTGTAAAATAAATGCTTCTAGTATAAAAATAAATAATGAACACATAAATAAATCATGACATCTACACTGAGAAAAAACTATTGTTATAGGCTATTTAAACAATCGAAAAACGAGGACATACGGCCAAGGTGGTAACAACATGCTCTGTAATGTATTGCAATCCTGCAGATGTAATGGTATTCCATTCTTACTAATGACGTCATATTAGTAGGCCTATGTATTACCTAGCAAATGTGGATTGCTCTTCCTTTTTCCCCGCGAGCAGGATGCGCAGTCTACGTTTGCATGGCAATGCACACTGCTTGTGACGTCATTAGTGCGTATGGAATACCATTACATCTGCAGGCTAGAAATACATTACAGATAATGTTGTTACCATGTTCCGGCCGTCTGTCCTCGTTTCATTATTATTTACGTAGTATTTTTTTTCTCAGTGTACATTATATTTTTCACCTTTAGTTAATAGCTGAAATAAAAAGAAGTTTCGTTTAACGGTCACTTACGTTAGAAAATTGGTCATACTCTTAGGAAGGAATACTGCAGCAAGAATTTAAATAATATTCGGGATGGTGACCAAACGCGCTTGTACACACACACACACACACACACACATTTCTAATCAGTAATCAAATTAAATCCTTTGACTCGAGGTTAACCACTCGACATACAGGTAACTACCACTTTCTTTGCGTAAACTATTTACTGAAATAATAAATATGAGCCGTGGCAAGTGCATATAATCGTTTTAATTGAAGCATTTATCCAATGAAGACGAGTCTTTAAATTCAGAGAAACAACACTTTACAGAAAACTTCGTGTAATCAATTGACCTACTTTAGCCGAACAGCAAGAACAAAAAATGAAGACAATAGGATTGATTGATTCTCTTTAAAAACAGTCTTCATGTTTGAAAAGATTTAATTCGACACGCTTTCACACATCTTCTGTTCCTTCAGGTTTTCCTTTCTTTTCGGGTCTTCTTTCCACCTTACAATGAAATTAATGTAGGTCTGATGGTTGCTTCTTCTGCTAATCCAGTATTAAATGCTACGGTGAAAATCAAAGGAGGAGGGGCAGACACCTGCTCGATTTTCAACTAAGCCCTCAAGTTTAAAGAAAGTAAACCAAAAACCGGGGGGAAGAAGCATGGGCAAGTGTGAAGCTGGTACTTTCTTTAAAAATTCCCCATCCCATCATGTCCAATTAGGCGGCTTTTCCCCTTTCCCTATCACACACGCACACAAATAAATATATTTTACCATTCACACAGCTTTACACACACGTATATACATCTATAGGTACAAGACACACCTGTCCAGGAAGCTATGTTGCCAAATCGTTAATAATTTCTTGATATGAACAAACTTTATCATGTGGATAGCATGTGAAATATTTGGAAGACCAAAAATCCTACGTTCGAGGGTCGATATCTGCCTCTCCTATCCTACTCTCTCTCCCACCTATGTTTTTCCTACATATTTAAAATAAATTGCCGCGTGACTCACTATCATCAAACAAGAACATATGTAGAAAAGCTGAGTGCTACAAACACCTTGTCAGCTCTGCTTCCCTCCCAGATGGAATAGAGGCGCCAAAAACACACAGAAGCGTTAAATTCTTCGTGTATAAACGAACTTTTTCTTTCCCCTTCAGAAACCTGAACTGAAACTGGTCAGATGACCAGGAAACATGCAACGTTTAATGGAAATTCGATTGTGTAGTGTCAAAAGTGACAATAATTCTCAGTCTGAATAGTAGTAATTTATCACGGAACGCTTCCGGATACTCATCTCTACATCTATCATGTCTGCAGAGATTACTCATAGAGGTTTAGAGAATAGAGACTGATTTTCTTATGAGACACTGTGGCAAGCATTAGAAATCGTACAATGGTATGATAGGGTGAACGAAATAAGTCGAGATCTGCTATAAGTGTTCATACACATTCACATACATAGATTTTTGTACAAAGTAAAATGAAAAAAGTTAGTTATATTTATTTACTTCCTTCTCGTAAATTATATTATCATCACTGATTTTAATTATTCTACTAAACATTTTCATATTTAATTCTCGGACAGCAGGTGCTAAATCAATTTGATGTTTGCTTACTTAAAACTCTTTCAAGAGCTGCCAGAAATCACGACGCCGAAGATGGGCAGGCCAATGAGGCCATGCTGCTCAGTTGGGGGCGACAATGAAGCTTATATTCCATCGTGTTGGTAAGTCGGAGGAAAAGAGACCATTGGGAAGATCGAGACGTCGTTCGGAGGACAATATTAGAAGAAATTCGAGAAGTAGTCGTTCGTGATGAAAATATTCTTGATATTGATATTGGATAGAATCGTCTTGATATTGGATAGAATCCTATGGCGAACGTTTGTTACTGCGGCGATAAACTTCCGAGTTCCGTTAGCCATAACATTAGTTATACCAATTTGCTTAACACTCGGAAAACCAATTGAGTTCAGAGAGAAGCTGTGCTTGGCGTCGAGATGGTGGATGTATTGGAGTCTCAATCTATGAGATCTGTCACTCATAGAAAAAAAAAATCTTTCGGCAGGCCTACAGGCTGAGGTAGATTTCGAAGTGTTTTTGATTTAATTTATTATTAGGGTAAGTGCAGAACAAAAACACTTTAAGTAAATATAGTTTTACATTTCATTTTCATTATAAGTTTATATATAAATACGGTAACTAATTACCCTAATAGGTTAACTAATTAGCGTGCAAACTTTTTGTCATTAGAACGGAATGCAGTGATATACCAATTGAAACAGGCCTAATGAAACCCGCCACCTTATATACCCCTAACGAAATAGCAGCGCTATCGAGAAACTAGTTACTGATTTATAGATTAATCATCAAAGCTTTTCAACGTTACCCCACAAGACATGGTTTTAAAACTTTCGAATTTCCATCCCCACCCTCACTCGTACCCCCAGAACCCATGAATCGTTGTTATCACCGCGAACTTCTTATGAAGTACTATAATTTATGCATAGAAACTTTCCCTATCAACTCCATAGGGGCTGATATATATATATTTTTCCAAAATTTCAACCCACTTCCCCAACCACCCCGTTGGGCCGATTTTGCTCATTAACGAACATAGCCGAGCTATTTACCCTAGAAATAACATAATAAAATTTGGTTCAAATATCTTCAAAATTCTGGCCGCTAGCGCGTAAATATAAATATATGTATGACATGGTACCGATCTCAATAGGATTTTTCTTCGAAATCTACCTAAAATGGATGCTATTGCTGAAATTATAATTATTAACACCATGCTCTCCCATATTATATTATTAGAATGTCAATTCTAATAATATATTTATTATATTTATATTTATATTACAATTATATTTATTCGGAGAGGTGTGATATAGAATTTCCATTATTAAATAAAAATAGAAGTGGTCAAGAAAACTGCCTTACTATTTTGGTAATAAATATTCCGTCATTCTTGTAGTCAGACTTACTGATGAAAATAATAGTAAACCCTCCTCATATTAACAATCACTAAAATTTTGCGTTTTCACGATCGACTCTTTTCTTCTGAGTTATGAAATTAAATTTAAGTGTGCCTAGAAAAAGCAATACGAAATACACAGTTAAGAAGCAACCCTTTCTTCGTAGTTCAAAGAAATCCTCGAGTGAAAGTAGGGTATTAACAATGTAGTATGTTATCCATATTCTATATTTCATGCGTGAACTAGATTGAATCGGGATCAAGAAGATAATCATTATGATGACCAACCTCTAAAGTTTACCCTTCTCGGCACGGTATTTCAATACAAATTTTACAATTTAATGAAACAGGAAACTACCTTTAAAATAGGTTTTCAGAGTGGTGGTTACTAGAACTCAAATGTAGTCAACGGCCTAAGCCAAAGATGTCGTAAGGCCAGCAGTGAAACTCTAAGGTTACGTATAAAATTAGTTTCTAGTAGAATTGAAGCTTTCGGTGCAAAAACTGTACGAGTCCTAAAATGAAAATTTTACGCGAGAAACAAGAATATTTTCTGTTTAGTTCTTTCCAACCGTAGAGACATTGCTTGAAGTTGGGCATGACTGATTCTTTCATAATAGCCTTCATATTAAAATCAGTTCTAATTTCCAACATGCAAATTATCACGTGTTTATTAATAAAGGAAAACGGAAAAAAAGAACGGAACATAGAAAGTGTTACATTTGCTCTGCGATTCAGGTGAAACAGTACATCAAGCAGTACTGCTCGTAGATATGCTTGAAGCTACTGTTCTGATATGACCACCCGTTGTAAATGAAACAACCCTCATCAACCACCTCTTTGTTCAAACAACCTTGTGATTGGTTATCTGCAGCTCTTCACATCTTCCTCTTTCGCATTACTATATAAAGAAGGGAAAGGAAGAAAGAAAAAATACAAGAGAAAAGAAATAATAAATACCAGGAAAGAAAAGGAATTAGAAAAAAAATGGGTTATGTTAGAAATGTTGAAGAAAATGAAAGAGTGAAGAAAGTGGAAGTGCAAAGGTACAGAAGAAGATAAAAAGATGTACAGGAAGCTAAATAATGAACTTCAAAGTGAGACCAAAAAAGCAAGATAAACATGGTTAACACAGAAATGCCACGAAATAGAAGACTTTAAGAGAAGAGCAAGATACGATCTTATGCAGCGGCGGACAGTTCATATGTTTGCCCGTTTGTACAAACTACCTTCTAATATTTTTATAATTAATATGAGTCGAAAACCACCTTGCTTCTTATTCTTATTTTTTAACACATTGAACGCTCACTTAATCATTAGACCCAAACCAAAAGACACACACACACAGACAGAGAAAGAGAGAGAGTATGTACTGTGTGGTTCCATCCGTCTCAGGCAGCAGCAGCTCGCTTGCTTTCAGCTTCGTTTCCTTCAGGTTGCCAACCGAGAACGCTAAGGAACTATTGGGCATCTCATGGGGTGAAGACAGTGCAGAAGGCTACGGGGAAGATGGTTGCCTCATAAGACTCTATATGTTAGCACATTTTGGGCAAACGTAGTGCCACTGCTTTGACTAGATGAATGTAGAGATTGAAGAGAAACAGCTTGCATTTCGAAGAGAGAAAGGAACAAGGTAAGCTAGTTTCATAGAGAAAGGTAAGGAAGTTTATGTTGCCTTTGTTGATTTGGAAAAGGCATTTGATCGTGTCAACCGGAAAATCTTATTGCAAGTATTGAAGAATGCAGATGGTGGAATAGAAAGATCGAAGACATGTAAGCAACTTATATCTAAATCAGAGAATGAGGATAAAAGTGGACAACGATTTATGAGAACAAACAGAAATTTGCCGAAAAGTGAAGCAGAGATGCTCGCACACTTTATCTAGAAAAGGTTGTAAAACTATTTTGCAAAGGCACAGGAGGCGCTACAATCGGGGCAAGAAAACTCAAATGCATTGGATCTGAGGATTATATATTGTGCAGTTCCGAGTTCTGTAGAACTCTGAGAGAGGTCTTGGCTAGCGTGCGGGGTGAAGTGGGAAGTGCACAAGCAATCGAGAGAAGTTGCTCGTTTACTACCTACACCGCATTGGCTATTAAAAGTGTCTTCCCACCCATGATTACGCTACGACTCCTCCATCGCGGCTACAGAACTCAGAACTAGACAATACTTCTTTTTGTACAGAATGATACATCACTTTACAAGAGGTTAAGACAGTTGATGAAAACCTATGAGGAATTAGGAATAAAAAATAAACGTAAATAAATGAAAAGGGGTGATAATTGGAAGAAATCGAACCATAGGAAACGACAACATTGGAAAAGAGAAAGTAGAACAGGTGGTGGTGATGATATACTTCAATCATTGTTCCGTATTCAAAATCAAGTACGTATTTAGAAATTTCTAACCACTAAATCTGTACCTGAGAGCCAGAACAGCGTAAGTCACTAAATGGACAAACTATATAATAGACTTGCATTTTTTACTATATTTAATATGTTTACAACAAGAATCAGACAGCCATTCTGTGAGGCCTTCCGAATACTGCATTAATCACGTTTTGGCCAAAATTGGACTTCGCGGTTCTGACTCTCAGGTAGAGGTAATCATGATATATCGAATTTTGACCTCCTATCACCTTTCGTTCAGTGTCAATCTTGACCTGAAATGTACCAATTTAAGGCTAATTAACTAAAAAAATGGTGCTTTAAAAAAATCCAAATTCATTAAGCCTTCTTTTCGTGTATTTTTGCTTGTAAAATATTTTCAAAATAAGTTATTAACCGAAATCTGTTACTGTTTGTGTATTATCTGATTCTGAATACTGATCTATACTTTCTCAGTAATTAGTATGTATTTATATCGACATAAATTACTGAGATTACTATGTATTTATTTTTTCAGCTTGAGATTACTATTTTATTATAGAAAAAAAAAAAGAGATTTAGTTTAGTCTTAAATCTGAAATGGAAGTATCGTAGAAGCAACAAACAACAGAAATATTCCTTGGTTGGAACTAATTGCAACACAAATGGTTTTTGCGCCTACTACTTTGAAATAGTGTTCCAAATAATATAATAAAATAGTAATATTAGTAATACTAGTAGCAATAGTGTAGTTGGTTTCCTTACACTACTGAATTAAGAGCAACAATTGAGTTTTTTAATTATACAAACGCTAATGCATTTATCTGTGAAGATAGAAAAGAAAGTGGAAGTTATTGGAGCTGGAGTTATACTAGTATATATATTTGGCATTATGAGATTTTCTTTCGTATAAACTCGTTTTCATTGGTAATCCATCAGTGTTTATACTGTAGCATAATAAACACAGTGAACAATTTCGTACAATTTTACATAATTTGCGTAAATGTTTGTCAATTTCCGTTATTTCCATTAGTTATTTATTTCACTAATTAATTTACAATTATGGACAGAAACGGGTAGGTATTCAAACAGCTTCAAATACAGTATACAACTACATCAATAAATTAGGTTTAGGATAATTAGAAGAAGTATACGCAGAAAAAATGTTTGATCTGAATTACAGATAGATAGATCCCTCTGGACAAATGACCTCAGCTTAAAAAGATAGTTTCCTATAAGGAGCGGTATATGTGCCCACAACATATTGAAGATAAAATATGTTGTTAGAAAATTTCTTTATTTCTCAAGATGTAGTTAAAGATTTGTAGTTCGAAACTTTGGGTTTTCTCTGATTTCATAGGTTCATTTAAAATAACGAAGTCATACAAATTTAAAGATTTTCTGAGATATTTTATACAATCAAATTTATCCGTTTGCTGACTTTGCACACAAATTTTATATGGATTGCGTTAGAGAAACATGTTCTTCTCGATTGCAAATGAAAAGTATAGGAAAAGAAACAGGTATATGCATGAAAGGTGATTTCTCGTAAAACGAATTTTAAAGTCTAACTCCCCCTTTAGACTTATCACGCTTCCCCATTTCTGGCTGCGCTAAAACTAATGGATTTTTGTTCAGAGCACGTGATTTTGAATCCATCCGCTAGGTAGCTCTGCCACAGACGTCATATTCTACTATGAGGTCTATGGAAGAGCTACCTAGCGGATGGATTCAAAATCGCGTGCTCTCAACAAAAATCCATTAGTTTTAGCGCAGCCAGAAATGGGGAAGCGTGTTAAGTCTATCTATTATGAGGTCTATTATGTTATTAAAACCGTCATAACTTTGTGATTATGTGAGCTTTTGGGTTGAAACTTTCTGAGGTGTTAGCTGTCATTACGTAGTACCTGTTACGAGTGCAAACTCAATTTAAAAAAATCACCTTCCCCCTTTTCCCCCTATACTCTTCAAGTGTTTTGACATAGCATTGTAATGTCTGTTAACATTGGTTTAAGGCAAGTGGTATTCATTGTTAAACTACAAAACAAACTATAAGTTCATGAAAATTATTTTCTGTTTAACTACACTCCAATTTAAATAATCGACATAAAACGAAAAGGGCGGGAAAACCTACTTGGATTCCTCCTCGTTTGAGGGGAAAATGTATGCAGTTTTTGTGATTCACATATTTTATTACTGTGCCATGTTTGTATTCTATCTCATTCGTCATGTTACCACGCAAATAAAGTTGTACTCAAATGAGAAGATGATATACAACATGTTGAACGTTGGCTTTGCATTAGGGAGATCCTTGGTTTGATACCAGCATCTGATCATCCTGACTGAAAAAAAAAATGGTAAACTTTATTTTGTATGGGCCATTATTAGTAACTTCGACTTCGGCCCGTCACGATTACATGAGTGCAATGCTTACTAAAATCCACAAACGTCCATGCCCCAGGCGAGATTCGAACCCACGATCTTGTAGGTGCTGATCTAACGCCTCAGATCGCACAACTACCTCGGTTGGCCATCCTGACTGAAGTTTCCCCAGGGTTATCCTCAGTCACACCAGGCAAATACAGGAATGGTACTTCCAACATAGGTCCTGGACGACTCCTTTCCTCTACCCTATCCCAGACTGAGCCACAAATGCCTAAAGGCCATAAATAATTTTGTTTGGTGCTCTGTTCTAACAAATAACACATTTCATTGTAGGCTAAAGCCCATGTTCATAATTCATAAATAAAAATAAAATTAAAATAAAA
>JAGDQP010021787.1:16465-31306 GCA_022664845.1 Lepisma saccharinum | reverse complement strand
TTGGTTTTCTCAGTATCTTTCCATTATTTAGTTGTGCGTGCGACGTTGAGGTTCATTGTTGAAGTTCTAGTCTCAGTGAACATTTATCGCTATTTTCTGAAAACCTACAGGGTCTGTCAGGCACAAATTTCCGTTACCGTCTATATTTTTGCCTGTATATTACATACATATTTCCCGAAGTGCCGTTTTTTCTCTGAGAAGTATTGTGTCGGTGACTTTTGAACATGAAATAGAAGCTCTTGAAATTTACTATTTTGTTGTGTGAGTTTTTTCTAATTTTGCAACATGAATAGAGCACGTTCTTCAGAAAGAAAACGAAAGAAAGAATCTGCCAACATAGGAGATACTAAGTTTGCGGCGAAAATAGCGAAAATGCTGGATGAAGAGGAAAATGAAGAGGAGGAGGAAGAATGCTGGTGCTATTCTCTTCAGATGATTCTGAAATTAACCTCTCATATCGTCCTGGAAGGGAAGAATTATTTACTGACAGTGAGGATGATACTAGTTCTGATAAAGTGGAAGGTGTGAGTTCAAACACTAAAATAAGTGTCAATGTAAGCAGAGCTTTTCAAGTTTCAGCCATCCATTCGTCCGTGAGCTGAGAGATCTCTAGAATTTGTATATTACTGTTTACATTAATTATTGCTGCTTGTGGTTGTTTTCCCTGCGTGGCTACTTGGGCTATTGGAAAATTTCTTACCCTGCTACTTACCGCATATGGTTCCTGTATGCAAAGAAGATCCACTCGTAATTCTTCAGAGTTTCCTCAGTTCATTTATGACAATCAGCGAGCCATACGCATTTATTTGTATCACAGAGCACTGTTGAGGCTGCATCTCTAATTCTGAAATCTCGTATGCGCATAGCAGTGTTATCACGGCTCCTTAGAGTCAACCATCACCCTGCCATGCGCCCTCACATAATCTCTGTAAATCTCATGAAGATTAAAATCTTAATTTCTTCTTTGAAAGACTTCGTCAATTAATTGAAGCAGGGCCCTTGTATCCGTTGGTAAGTTACAACTTCTTTGTGTAATCCGATTTACTGCACCAGGAGTCGGGAATGTTATCCTGAAACCATCCTCATGTAATTTTCGTATCACATACCGTAAAGCAATTTTAAGAGTCTGTGGATCATCTATTATTGCAAGTTTGTACTTAGTCTCCTCGATTTCGTAATTCCATTCTTGATTCATAAATTTCCCTTTAGGCTCCGTCACCTGTCTCTGCTCGCTACTTGCACCAGGAATCTCACTTTTATTCCATATCTTATTTGGATCATTCACATTTTCTTCCTGTTTATTCTCTGAACTATCTCCTGCCTCGTGGTCATCTTTTTCATTCTTGCTGTGCTTGTCTGTTGATTTATTGGTGACTTCTCTCCTGTTAATAGTTTTGTGAACCAGCTGCTCCATTTTTTATCTGTTTGTATGGCCAAACCAACACAATCATCCATGTTTTCTTTTGCAATTTCTTCTATATTCCTAATAGCTATCAACTCAGATTTTTTCTCCTAAATTCTGTCACTTCTCTTTTGTGAAGGTGATTTCATTTTCTTTCTTACTTCCTTCTCCGGTTCTATTTCGGGTTGTGCTTCTTTTGTTTCTTCCACAGTTTCTATTCAGAATCAATTTCCGCTCAATTTATAAAAAAAATCCTTTTTTATTATGCTAAAATTTCCCACTTCACTCGCTATAATTTTTTATACATAATCCTATTATCAATGAACATCTTAAAGACAATCAGGTTATTTTCAAGTTTATTGTATTAAAAAATCTTTTTAAGACCTGGTGTTATGTTTCCTTAATCGCATTAATATTGATGACATGTTGATTTCAATTTTTTTCCAACTTTAAAATTCGTAATTGTTCTAGCAGGTTCTCCAAGTCTTTCAGAAAGTCTTCTTTTGATGATCTAACATGAATAAATTTACAGCCAAATTTATTTGTTGTAATATAAATTATTATTTCGCTTTCATTGCTTCCACTTATTTTTACTTGTTCCATTTCTTGTAATTCAATGCTATCGTGTTTGTCCGCTACCAAATGTGCAAATCCCCTCGGAAATGTAACTAATCTTGGGTTAATAAAGTGCAAACTTATTTGTTCTGGTTACTTTAAATATTGCCAATCTTCCGTGGTTAATCAAGAGTTCTCCATATTTTTCGTTTCATAACAATATTCCATCCATTTTTTTAATTTTCCTCCTGCTTCTTATCAACCTATTTCATTTCTCGAATCCATGTCATTTCAAGTCTTGTATTTTCGGTTTCGGTTTTATCCATAATTGGTTCTACTGATATTTCTCTCAAGTAATGTCTTATAAGTTATGCACTCTTCTGGATCTTTTGTTTTACGTTCTTTTTTCTAATTTTGCAGGGAATGCACACAGCTGGCTGCTCTTTTTTAGGCAAGCATCTTCCTTGTGCTCCCTTTCTCCGCAATGTGTGCATATTTCCGGTCCGTCACAGTATCTAGCGGTGTGTCCTAGGTCACAACATTTGTAACATTTAGTTACAATCAGGTAATCCTTAATGGTGTAACCTGTCTAGTTGATGTAAATACTCGGTCGATTTAGCAACACATCGCGTACTTCAGGAGACACCTCTAGTACTACATGACATACTCCTCGACCCTTCGGACCAATTCTAAATCTAAACTTTGTTCCTTTCAGTGCTCTCGTCGCCAATTCCTAATCATCAATATTTTTGTATTGATGAGTTTGTGAACTATATCCTCATTCGTTATTTTTGTTTCTACGTTGTAAATGATTAGGAGAGGATTTCTGTTCCTTTTGGTCTCTATTTGAAAGTTATCTTTCACTACACTTCTATTGATTATTTTTTCAACATCCTCCTCCTCCTCCGCCGGCACCACCATAATTGTTTTCCCGACGTAGATTGTCGCTCTGATTTTATCTTTTTCAGAGTTTATTAACCCAATCCAGCTGCTGCTTTGCTGGGCTACTGTATCCCCTTCTTTCGGTCGTACATAGATGGGATATCTTCTGTTCACGTTCAGACAATGTTCGTTTTTAATAACAACAGCAAACGTTGGTTGCTGTGCTGTTGTTTTATTTAACAACATCTGTTCTTCTTTCGTGAGGTACGATATTCTCGCATTTAATTCAGCTATGGTCTCATTTTCGTAGTCCAGTTTAACTTCCAGTTCCGTATTTGCACCTGAATTCCCACCGCTGAGCGTTCCATGTCAACAATTTGTTTCCTTATGTACTCAGATCATATAGAAGAGCAACTAAGACTGGCAAATATACAGGGAAGAATAGAACGAATAGAGAAGGAGAATATCATTTTTCGGAGTCTATCAGTCTCCGCTTCTAGCAATTTAATTTTTCCTGCTGGGCAATTTCTTTTTCCCCTTTGCTTGTTGTTGTCGGTCCTGCTTTTTCATTTCCTCTTCTCATTTTTTTCTTTATGCATTCTTTTTTCTTTACCTATTAATTCCTTAAGATCTTCGCTAGCTTTTTGTTTCGCTAATCTTCTTTTTAGACGGGTTATCTTCAGTAGATAGCCAACCAATGCAAGTTCAACGTTTTTATTGATCCTTTTCCGATCTTAAGTTTAATCATTATTCTCTCGATTCCATCTAGTGATTTATTATATGCCTCTAAGTATTTTTCTTCCTTTGCCTCTAGTTCTGCATCTACATCCTTGTCCTCGTCTGAACTTTCCTCCTTTTTTATTCCCCATCTCCTTCGGGTGAAGATTTTTTACTCTTCTTAATCTTTTCCTCTGGGTTAAATTCATTTCCAAGGAGTTCGTTCTTCTCAGCGGCGTCCTAGGTATCGGAGTTCCTTCTTTCCTTTTCTCTTCTTCAGCCCTTCTTTCTCCTTCCTCCTTCCTGTCCTCTATTTCTATGTGCTTCCTCCTTAGCTTCTCTCCTTGTCTCCTCAGTCTCATGAGAGATATTGTTCTTACTGTACAGTCTCCGTGTCCTTCCCTGTTCCGGACATCTTCGTTATCGTGCTCCATATTACAGTTCACGATAGCGGGGAAATATTCTTGCGAGCATGAATCACATATCAGCATTCCGGCTAATTATTATTTTATTTTCACGCCTTGACTGTTATGCAACCGCCACCCTCCGGACGTGTAACAAAGATTTTAATTTCTGCTACCATCTTCGCGCCATTTTAATAACACCTAAAATATTTTAATTTCCCTTTCGTTTTTGCTAACACCCCCTCAAAGAATCACCCTAGCCGATATTTTCGCTCCACACACACACTTAGCCGTTTTGCCAGAAATCTAAAAAAATAGGTTCCTCCGGGTTTATCCAAGATTTTACGCCGAGTTGTTATACAACCAAAATCTATTTAAAGCATAGCGGGTTGTTGCATTAGCCCCAAGAAAAGAAAGTCTGCATGCTGGCACTCATGCACTCCAAAGTTCAAACCTCTTTGTCTGTTCGATCAATAGCCAAGGAATGATTGCATGTATGTTTTTCTCTTTATTTTTCACGTATTAAGAATACATTTACAGCGAAAACATGCAAGTCACGTTATTTTTTATAAATAACTTTTTCAATAAATAATGTACTACAGATGTAAATGAAGTATATGAAAGTACTTACTTTTGTCTTTACAACGATATACCACACTTCACTAACTTTGATTTTTACCACTTTGCCGGGCTTACAAACAGAGCTCGGAAACGAACATACCTTTCTTCCCCAATGTCTACAACTCAAGACCGTTTGTAAAACTTGTCGCCCTAATGCTTGTGCTCCTTGTTTAGTGAATGGAATAGGAAATCGAAACATTTGCGAAATAAACTCCCAATAACGTCTCGGTTGATAACCAGGTCCTGGAAAATATGATACACCTGTACCTCTATGCATAACCGTATATGTTTCCATTTTGGTGAGAGCCTAAAATGAAGTGTTACCGTCAAAATCCCGGACGCGAATGGTAAATTTCGCCCTTCATGGTCCTTTAGCAGTATTTCTACAGTGTCAAAGGAAAGTTGTGCAAGTGGAAAATAATGTATATTCTGAAAAGTTATGGTCTGTACCTTCCCATGATGATTATCGGTGATAGCTATAATTCGTAAAAGAGCTGCTTCCGAACCACCTACAAACAGGCTGAATAATATCAGTATAAACAAATATTTGATGAGGATATCCAATGTCTGAAATGGCTCTTTAGGAATACGACTGTCTTTTAAAATATTAATATTAGGTTCCAAATTTAATTGTAATGCTAATACAGGCGATAAACATAAAGATTTTATACTATTATCAACATGTACAGTGACAATGTTTGATATTCAAATTTTATACTTGAATTTTTTCATTTCATCTAGCAACTGTTGAACGGTGTAATAATATCCTTGTGCTATTTTATGTTTTACATTATCATACCATATTATATTTTGACCAGAAATAACATTATCCCACGTTAAGGTAATATGAATTTCACTTAATCCTACCATCCACGAGCCATTTAAATGTATTCGATTATTAAGAATAGTTAAAAAATGTGTTTGACTATTATTGGAATAACTTTGAATGCTTCCGTTAGAAGTAAGTATAATCTAAAAACTATCGTCCCTACTTCCAGAGTCATTTTCTGTTTAAATGCAGTGTCACGTTTGAGGTTCCAAATTGAGATGGCAACTTTTCGCCGTGAACGTCTTTTAATTCTACTTAAAGGGTATCAAAATATTTCTTTTCTACTTTAACATATTGTGGACAATCAAAAATAAAATACTTAATTTCCCCGTAATGATAATCTTGAATTAGTATTCTTCGAATTAGTTTTCCGCAGGTAGGTTGATCTTTTACAATATCAATATAAACGTTTATTTCTGAAGAAATAAGATAATCAAGATTTGTATGGTAAGGTGCTGGTATGGTATGGTAAGGATAAAAGTGAACTATACGTGTATTCACTTTATAATCTTTACGAAATCCAAAAATATTTTGCAAACCAGCACTCATCGCGAAAAGATATTCATTTACGAATAAGATAAACTTTATATCTTTTTTGCTCTTGAATAACGATAAAATTCTCTTCTATTACTACAGGATCATCGTTGATCATCGGTTCAACACTAATCATTCCTACATCGTGAAACGTTTTATTAAAATACTACTATCGTTAAATACATGTAAATTTTCTTCCTCCTCAATTTCTTTTCCTATTTGTTTACATATCTAAAATCGAATGTATTGATTCATAATAGCCGGCTGGAAATTTTATAGTATATTCTACTATATTTTTATCCACTAATTTAATAATAAGTTGTTCTTCTTTTTGAATATTATAAAAACTTCACGGAATAGAAAGTCCACTTAAACCTACCACCCAATTTCCCTTTAAATGACTTGGTTGACAAAGTTTCGTAGTATACGAACTTGTTTTATTTTCAAAAATATTATTGCAAATATTTGATGGTAAGGTAACATAAAATTCATCGACTTGTTCTTGAGACAACATGTTTACGACTGAACTGATTTGTGTTCAACCCAACTATTCATAGAAGAAGGATAACCTAACCATTTCACATAAGTCCAAACTTTTCAACGTTTTAATACTATTAAATTTAAATAACTTTTCCGTTTTCCTACAAAAGCTTTTTGTAAATCCTGATGATACAATGAACCTGTTATAAGTTCACCATTCCAGTCTCGAATTTTATAATTACTTGGATTACTTTTAATACACTCATCCACTAAAAATATTTCACGAGACCGTTTCCGTAAATATCTTTTTTCTAATTTATGTTTATAATTTACTTCAACATAATCTCCCGCTTCAAATTTACATTTCTGGTTAACTTTCTTTTCTTGCCCTTTATAATCTTTCCCGAATTTAATTAGCATTAGAATCATTTACCTGCACAGGTGCATATTGAAAGGAAGAATATTTCGTATGATTATAACTTTTTACAGGATCTTCCAAAATATTAATATAACAATAACTATTTAAAGCTGTAAAGTATTTTCCTTCAATGGACAAATATAACGTTCTACGATAGCAGCTTTTATGTCAGAATGTACATTGTAATGATTCATTTGATATTTTTGAAAAAAAAAACACGTTTTATATGTTGATTTTAAAATTCTGTTCCTAACTCAGTTTGACAATGAAGTAGAGGTAATTTTCATTTACTGAATAATGATTCTACTGTTTTTGCCATTACAAGACCCGTTTATTTTAACAGGAATACAAACTGCATAGCGACTAAAAGCATCAATGCTACACAAAATATATTTATATCCATCATTATAATTTCACACATTTTGCATATCAGCTAAATCTATTTGTATTATTTCATTACGCGCACTAGCATAGTATTGTTTACGAGGAATATATTTACGTGCAAGAGCAAGTAAAGTGTATGTATCTTGTGAAGCTAACCATTTTCTTCCCTTTTTATGAGAAAGACTAGTTATCTTTTTTAACTTGGTGATACTACCTAAAGAATTTGAATCTGCATATGAATAATCAATTTTATGAAGCGACATATTTAAAAATTGTATTCTTTATACATTTATATAATGAAGAAAAACGTTTCTTTATTCGCTGATTAACATTATTCTTCCTTTTCTTTACTAATACTTTACTAAAATTCCTGTTCTTTTTTACTACTTTATTAACACTATTCTTCTGCTTTCCTATTTTAAAAGAATCTGCACCTAATTGAAAATTATATAATTAAGGGAATATCAGTATTTTGTAATAGTACTTTAAAATCTTGAATGCCAACTTGATTTCTAGGAGTTTTTCGGCTTCTTACCACATCATCGATACGGTGAATAATATTTTAACCTGCAACTACTTTACCTATGGATACTGCGCCAGTTCGATCCCAATTGATACGATTGGAAGCGTGCAGGATATTTAGTAATGAGTCTTTTTAGCAAATGATTTTGGTACTGAACTAATAATATATTGAATCATAAGTAACATATTTGAAGACTCAGAATTGTAAACAGGTAAAACAATTGGTTATTGAGACTGTGGAGTGCATTCTAAATAACTGTGTAATGTTTGCTGATACATTTTCCATTTTTCATCCATAGAAAGATCACTTCGTTTTCGAATTTCATCCATTTCATTATCCAAACGTGTTTAATGAGACTTTACAGACTTCATAGTGGAATATATTTGCGCACCTGCATTTTCTGGAATGTATACCATTTTTTGAAATTGCGAAGGCATCTTAACGATGAAATAAACTTCAAGCCACTGCACTTAAGATTGGAGCTAATAATAAAGATAGAAAAGCACCATCTTTTCGCATTAATAGTTTACGATTCTTTTTTAACTTGATCGTTTGAGAGAGAGTGCACGTAATGTCTTCTTATGTCGACGCAATCTTTGCTTCTGATGAGGAGAGAGCTTACAGTTACCATTTAAAATTTTACCTACTTGTGCAATTCTTCGAATACCACCACCAGGTGCTTTTTGAATTAGTGCTTTACGCTTTTTATTCTTACATTTACAAAATGCAGCGAGCTCATTCAGATGTTTTATGCTTGACATTTTGATTCTAACTGATATGAATTGGTTTATTCATGTGCATAGATGAACATAGTTTCATCTGGAAATATATTTTTACGTAGACGTATAACATCCGATGAAGACTGAGTTAAATCGAAAAGTAAATATGAATTAGTTTCAGCAGTAGCATTTTCAACCACTTGAATTGTATGTTTACTATATTGCGGCATAACCTGCCTTGCTAAATATTGTATTTGTAACTTACCTCTAGGATTTTTAAATGGAATAATATAATAGTCGTTTAATGAAATGTCACGTGCGTATTTGGGAAATAAATTTTGAGCTTTAAAAATTACACTTAGATTTGTATAATGTGCAAATTTCGTGAACATTTTGGAAACATCGGCATTAGTTTCAGAAATAAGATAATCGAGGATTAACAATGAATTTTCCTGAATAGCAGAAGTATTCATATCAGGAATTCCAAAACAAAATCATATATTACTGATCTGACTAGATAATTTATGTATCACTGCACCATAGAATCAAACTATATCCTTAAAATGACAAGAGATCATCGTTTACGATGGATAAATAATTTATTTACAAAATAGGTTTTGGCAGCTCTGCTGGCGCCTGAAAGCAGGATAGTTACTGGATGAAGGAAGGGAAGAATCATGAGCTAGGGACAAAAGATAAATGAACTGAAAATCGTTAAGAATTCTTTTAGTACCGAAAGGAAATGTTTCGAGTTCATTATGAAATTTACGTTTACTTGCCACATTCTGATCTTTTTTCGTTTCTGGTCTGGATATAATTTCTAATCCTGATTTCCTATAGATACTATTAGAATTACTTACGATTTTCTTTTCATAATTATACTTGACTAAATTTAGAATTTGACGCGCATGGAAAATTAGTGATTCCCCGAATGTTGAAAGAAGGTTTAATATTCCCAGGCTTAATTTCCCTCTCCTTATACGACTAAATTTTAGCCCCTAACTTAATGAAGATAGGGATCTCCCACCCCCTTTAACTTCATTAGTAAAATTTCATAAATAGTTCCCTGTAGGAAGGAATGGAGTTTCTCTTTTGTCGGTGGAAGACAGAAACTGTATCTGAGTAGATAGCATTTTCTGTTCTCAAGTTTTCCAGTAAACAGTATAATTTTAATCTAGTCCTTAATGAAATAGAGGCTGAAAGATTAATATTCGACAAGGCATTACGAATATTAACATTTCCTAAATCTCTGTATGTTACTAACAAGTCATTTTCGCCGATTAGAAGTACATTTTGTACTTTAAATTGAGGTGTTCGAAGAATAAAAACGACTTAGCATCATTAACTACCCTGGTCTGTGTTAAATCAGTTCGCTGTGCTCAATTCCCAAACAGAATTTAAAAATAGTGTTCCGATATATCGCAAACCAGGGTTTTCACTAATGCTATCAGAATTGAGTTGTGCGCCTTCATGCTCAGCATAGTCCTCAATATTCTTCTGCTTTTCCTCCTCACTAGTACACTGAAATGGAAAACCAGAACCTTCTTGTTTCATCTACAAGAAGATATTAACATAATCTTCAAATAACCCCTTTTTTGATTTCGGACTCATAAAATTCATAGAATCAAGAACAGTATACCCTTTGTTCATGATTGCAGTAAATTCAGGATTGCAAAATGTGCCAGCGAAACAGCGTTGGTCCACAGTATGGTTAGGGCCAACGCAATTCCGCGAAGTCTTTGACATCGGAATGAGTACAACTTGGTTGCGAATTTACTTCTATCACGTGACATTACAACATTGCTTGGGAGTGAGTAGCAGACGGTATAAACATTCGCCTTCTCCCACTCGAAACAAAATAAGGCGGGCAGCGAAGGAACTGTGAGGAACCGTGGAGGACAATTTTTGAACCACTGCGCTAGGAGGTGTTCGCCTTCACAGCAAACGACATTGAATTAGTACAGCTCGCATACTTGCGCGTATCTTTCTCTTCCCTATGTTTCCCTCTTTATGATAGGCTCGCTAACTTCTACTAGCAGCCGAACCCAGAAACTTTACGAAAATGCTTTCCCTTTACAATCATTACTATTAACTTTCTCCATACAAGGACACAGGCCGAGTACGAGGCGTCCATTTGCATTGTATGGAAATAATGAAATAGGAAGATTTTTAAAAGAAACTTGCAGAAAACAACTCCATGAATTTCTTTGGGATCAGGACAAGCTTTCCCTCGATAAATGGTAGTCTTACCAATAGGGAGAGACACCTTTTTCATAACATATGGATATAGACTCCATATGTCGACAAATCGAATTATTTGTCTTCAGGACACACACACACAGATCTGAAAACTTCCCTTCTAGCTCCCTTAAAAGAGTCTTTAGACATTAATACACCTTCAAAATTTTTGTAGTCATTTTTAATAAAAAGACGGATGTGTGGATTTTCCTGGACTTGTCGATTCCAATCATATTCATAAATTCTACAAGCTTTAGACCACAACTTCCTAAATATTTATTTATCAATGTTTCGCTATTCGTGTCATTGAGAGGTATGTGACGACCTTCCGTAATGCATTAGTGGCCATGCCAAAACATCCATAAAATTCGTAGGCAGTATAATGTTGCTTATCGTACCCGCCGACTTTGAATCTAGCAAATTGGCTTAATCTCAGTTTTCAGTGGTATGAAGGAAAACACCATCTCCTGTGAATTCCATGTTCTTTAACCATTGTAATGCTTTCTTACTCTGAGGCTAAGTTGGTCGATAAACGAACGAGGCAAAGCAGTAATACTTTCCTCTTCTAAATATGAAGAGCAATAGCATTCCAAATCACACGCAGAAATAGAACTTGAAGAGAACACTTTATCCCTTCAGTCTTTTGTTCAATTAAGTTTGAGAACTTAATTAATGCCTCACATAATATACGTATATCGTTCCTGCAGTATTCTAGTATTTCACGCTGTAAGTTAAATATAAGATCTTTTACCACACACTCCTCATGCTTCGCGTTCACTTTGAATTGAACAAATAGTTGGTTCTGGCCATGGTCCATCGTAATTTTGATTATCCTCAGTGTTCAACAAAAATGGAAAATCATCTATCTTTAAACTTTCACCTAATCTCATGGTAGCCGGTAATTTAGATAATTTCACGGACACTAATAAATAAATATCCTTAATATTAATATTACGTACACTCATTTGGATAAATGTCGCACCTTGGCTTAAAATTTGAGGAGTAATTTCTTCCTTTTCAATGCGTGTACGTGCAACAAAAGCTTAATCTAATTTCGCGGCGTTATGCGCTAAACATATTACTGTATTAAACCTAGAACCCTGGCGGAGAACATCTTTCACAAAGCTTTCAATATTCTAAAAAAATCTTTCACCTTGTGAATTACCGCATTGAAAGCATTTGTAATTATTCTCGATACGGTTCTTGGATTTAAAACAGCGATGTGATGCGTATATAGGTTTGGCCGGTGTTCAAGTTCACATTTTTCGTTCTCATTAATTAGGATGATCTCAATGTCAGATTGATGTTTCGCTTTCCTTTTGTACGAAATAGAAATGACTCTAACGTAGAACTTGCAGATTGTGCAGAATCGATCTCCACATACATTGGGGTTATTACGCTTTCTGGAAACGATCTTCACACTACATTGTTGACACAATTTGAGATAGTAACATACAGGTTTTCCATTCGCCTCCGTGTTATGTTTATTATAGCATGATAGCGAAGGGAACGTCCTTAAACATCTGTTAACAGTAATGGGTCTCTCATCGCCAGAAGTTTCAAAGCCATGGTAGTTCTAGCAATGCTCGCACATGTATTTACACTTACGAAGTCTACGCTTAACGTATGGTATCAAACAATCATAGCAGTAACCTTTCTGTTTTAGAGAGGCGGTAATAATATCAATGACATGGAAAACTGGTAATGGTAAAACAAAAAAGATGTTCCTGGTTTCAACATTCCCACTATAGATCACGTTAGGGTCTCGACTAGCTGGATTTAATGCATACTTTACTATCTGCCAAAGAAATTCTGAAACTGATCAATATCATCTTAATTTCCCCAAAGTTGAAATATCTACATTTGCTCTCTTACAGAAAGCTTTAGCTTCTTTTTCCCCGCTCTTATGATGCTTTTTTAAATATATTTTAGTTTATCAAAGTGACCTGAAGCTCGCTGCTCTGCTAAAAACAAAAGCTATCAGTAAACAATCGTAGGAGATGGCTCGCAATTCAGGCACAGGAATAATGTGTGCTTGTAAGTGCTCATCTAGGGGTAAATATTTGTCATTATTTCGTTTCCTCCTTTCGCCTTGTCCACGAATCGGGTCAAATTTATTAGCCTTAATAATCACATTATCGTCTAACAGGAAAGATTCATTCGAGTGGAGAACATTCTCAATCGAACGCAAAATATATTCAGTAGTTAAATGGATTCGACTACGCCACGGAATGAAGAAGTCTTTCCTGTTGACATCATTACTACTTTCAATACCAAAACGAGCCAGGATTGTGGGTCTACATTAGGTAATAATTTATCTAACGAAAATTGAAAAAGTTCAACATACTCAGCCGGTTTAACCTGGGGGTTCCAGCTTTAGCACGTGTGGAGATTGCTTTATATTTGACAGGAAATTTACTGAATCAATGCACGCGTTCCCCTATAATTTCGAAGTAATCACCTGTTGTTCCCTCTTTTAAAATATGCTCGACTCGATCATCATTTAAAACCGCATTTACAATATTAGGACTCAAAGGAGTACCCCATACGCTTGGTCACATGTCTCATTACTCATTGCAGAAAGAACACAGTCCGTATCACAAGAGAAAGTATCAACAGCAGTTGAGGTAGAAGCAATAAGTGGAGAAAGAACAAAAGATGTAGATGGTGCAGCAAAACAAGTGGAAGGTGCCGGACTGCAAGTATGTCTTGCCGTAGTTACGAGTGTAGTTACCTGCGTTAATACAGACGTAACTACATTGACAGGAGTAGAAGTAATACTTGAATTACATGAAGTTGTTGAAGCAAGCAGAAGTTATGGTGGAAATAGAAAATCAATCTCCAAAGGAAAGTAAATACTCACGGCTGTGAGGGACAATATTCAATGAATCGCCTGAATTCATAGAAACATATTCTTCATAGATATCACCTCACAACGGAAATTAAGCCAAACTGAAAAGCGAGACGTGGGTGAAGTATTCTCTCGTTATTGTCATCGATGGGTTCACTCAATAACATATAATGCTGGAAAGTCAGCCTAGCATTAGAGGGGGTATCGAAGAAGCCAGCGTTACATAACTGAATTAACTCATTTACATGAAGGCAATCACCAAACTTGTTAAATTCGGACATGGATAGAAGACGGAGGTGAAACAAACATTACCTGAATTTCTAGGTAGTATTTCGTGCACGGCTAAGTGACAGAGATCAACCCAAGTTTCGTACATGGATTTGGGGTCGGCGAAAACTGTCCTTCTCGGCCAAGATAATATAATCGCCACTTTTCAATCCCATGTGCAATCTACTCTTGTACTTGGTCAGAAAACTTGATGTCCTGAAATAATATAATTCCTTAGACACAAACTTGATTGTAGATTATGAAAATTTGAATGCAGTAAACAGTATACAGAAATTAATTTCTTGTTCACAAAAGTAGTCACGGTACAAAAGATGAACTAGGTAGCATTCGAATGTTCGGGGCGAAAAGAAAAAAATACGCAAATGGAGGGGAAGAGGACAAAGCAAAATTATTTTTTTAAGTTAAGGTTGTGTCAACCAAAAAGCAAAATCTAGATTTATAAATTGTAACCATAAAAGTCTAAATATGCTACAAAGGAGCTGTCCACGATTAAGTTCAAACCCGCGTGCCTTCAAGGTAAAATAATAAAACTATAATCAACATAAACGTAAGTGCCTTGTCAATACCAAGCCCTAATATCACGTAGCGATGAACACGTGAAACTACTCCCGAGTTGGACGTTGCGCACACGACATTTGGGGCGAGACAGCATAAAGGTAGTGGTCATTAGCATGGAAGCTTATTGAAAATGTTGGTTAATGAAAAAGAACATTGATAAAATGAATGATGATGTATTTTCATCGTTAAGATCTAGGCCAGATTGAAACAGTAACGAAATATATTTAAAATCCGTGTCTAAATATAGACATTTGATTGCCTATAATGTAATTCAACCTGTCAGCCACAAGTTAGTACAGGACAATTCTAATATAAAGTTCAACAGGATGGAACTATCTTTGGCCTTTAACCATCTCAAGCTCAGGTCGAGAAAGGATAGGGGAACAGAATGTTGGAAGTTCGTGATCCAGGCCGGATTCGAAACCGCTAAAAATGGTG
>JAGDQP010021787.1:3111-15349 GCA_022664845.1 Lepisma saccharinum | reverse complement strand
ACACTGTAGTTTTTTTCGGAGTTAGAGGACTGCAAAGAGCACAGAATCGTCACAAATACCATATCGAAAAATGCAAATCATGTCGGTTTAGCAAATCACAATCGAACTTGTACCCAATATTTTGGTTTGATGTATTTTTTTGTACCCCGGAAAGATTTTAGTGTGTGGGAGAATTAATAGGCATGGTTTGGGAAATTAATCAATCACCCAGAATTTCGCATCGTGCGTTCAGTGTCGTACTATCCCGGCACTTACATAAAGTGACAGAGGAAAAACTCTGGAAAACCTCAGTTAAGATAGGCGGCCGCTGGAATCGTTTCCAACACTTTCCTTTTGCTAAGACAACGCTCTACCAACTGAGCTACTGCCGCTCGGCAATTCGCTTTAACACATGTCCTTGTTAATTAAGTCTATTCTGTTCGCCATGCACGAAACCCTAACCCTCAAAAGAAAAAAGTCTGTTACGAACACAATGCTAAACATGTCGTACGCCATCGCCAAATCGTAGTACTTTTGCAATTATTGTACATCCGAGTAACAGAGATGAAAAATCAGAGAAAATGTTATCCTAATTGATGTCCGGTAAAAAGACTATCTGCTCAGAAAAGGTGCAAAAGGGTTATATATTTCATGCACGGTTCCACAGAATTGTAAATGCGTATATAAAGTTTACCTTAGGACGAGGACCTATAGCAAAGCAAACATGCATAAGAAGAATTCTCAGTCAATTGTTCCAAAACTCGAGTTTGTTTCTCTGAGTAACAGCAAAAAATCCCCATTTTGTATGAAGAGAGAAAAATAAATGTTGATCAATGATTGTGACAGTATTGAATTGTAAAACGTTCTTCTTAGCTAAGTAAGCTCTTTCAATTTCGTTATATACTTTTCTTCCTCATCAGCTCTATGTCTATGGGTTGAAACTTAAACCCTTGGGAAGTGATCACTAGTAGACAATTTCTTCCCAGATATAGCGGAAAGCGTAACGTTAGATTTACGAGTGCTTCAGTGCTGCCTATGTTCGATCTAGTAGTATTATATAAAATCTATGGACAATACTCAATAAGCTAAAGGGTCGCATATTTGTAAAATCACTCTATTAATTGCTTAATTAACATTGTTTTCAGTAAAATAAAAATAGCAGGTTAAATAGTTTTAATTGTAATTAAAAGTTATTTGCAAATCGTCACCTTTTTATAAGAAAATAATTATTCTTTATATTGTAATGATCCGCGTGTATAGGAGCACGTGGACATTGTGTAAATAAACAGGCATGTTTATAGGACAAACATGCGAATAAGATAGTAAACATGTGACACACATGGGAGCACACGACGGTCAACTCCACAAACTAGCATCAGAAGGTGCGTTTAACAGAAGACAGAGGGAGCTGGGATCAATATAGGAGGAGCAAGTAGAAACATCCCTACAATCAACTATAAAAGCGACCTGCACGAGGCAAGAGCTATCACTCAATCCCCGGGTTGTCAGCTCCTTTCCTTCCTCCGTTCGCAGTTTGCTCTGTTACTGATACCTTCCTATATACGCAGTTGGCTAAGTGACTGGTGTGTACTCTCACCTATAAACCTAACTTCTTCTGTACGCAGTTTGCTAAGGAACTGGTACAACTACCTGGCACACAGTTCGCTCTGTTACTGGTGTCATCCGCACACGTAGTTGGTTCTGTGACTGGTGTGTACTCTAACCTTAAACCAACACTTTTCCTGTACACAGTTTGCTCTGTTACTGGTACAACTAACCGATACGCAGTTTACTCTGTTACTGGTGTCATCCTACATACCTTAATCTCTATCAAGTCACCCAAAGAAGACGACGACATCTTAGAAGTCATACATCTAAATAACTTGTAAATCATACTCCTACAGGGCGGTAATTTTGTTAACTTGACTCCTTTTATAATTAAATGGTTGAGGGCTAAACCACTCCCGAGTATCATTGTCTCTACCAATCCAAAATAGTCGGCTTCACATTTTAAGGGTGGAGGACACAAAAAGTGCCCAGAGAGTGCACAAAAAGAAAGCCTAAAAATGCAATAATATTTTAACGTGTCAAGCGACTATATTTGTTCTTAAAACCACTACTTGACATCTACATGGGTGATATTACAAAGTTAGGGAATGAGATTTTAAAAGACATTAAACAAACTTGTCACAAGTAATTTTTATAAGTGAATGACTGTAAACGCGAGGTCAGGTGGTCGAAATATAAATTTTGAAAAAGAAAAAAGCGAAAACTGTGATACGATAACTCCATTTAATTTTCGTTTAATCTTCCTCACTTAACAATTTTCTGGGCACATCAATGAAGACCCGGGCAGACTTTTTATGCTGTTGGAGCATTTAGTTACTCTGCAACAGTGGGACGATACAAAACATAAGCAGCTATTGCCAATGTATCTCCCGGATACAGCTTTGGATTTAGTATTCAAATTCAAATTTCAAAATCATTTAGGAGAGAGAACTTACGTACAGCTGAAAAATAGGCTTATCAGGTTATGTAGATCGAAAATACCATTTTATAAGGCAGAAATGGAAATCAATGCGATGCAACAATACCAGGAAGAACCTATCGGCCCCTATTTTATACGAAAATTAAGAGCGTTAAAGCATAACATTCCAGACGCTACGGAGGAACAGAAAGTTCATTATTTATCATTAGGCCTAAAAAAGGAATCTCTAAAAAACATAGCATTAGAAAACTACGCATCCGTGAGCGATCTACAACAACGTTTGCATGCACTCGAAGCATCAACGGATTTGTTAAAGAAGAGAGAATTTATGAAAAATGTAAAACTTCGTTAGCGATGGTGGACCAAGCACAACAATCAGACTACAAGAACATCTTAAATGCTCAATTATCCAGTTAGGCAGATAAAGGGACAGAATACAAATTTCCGGAATTCCATGTAAACCCTGGGGCAAATGTATCCGCAGATGAACACCCAAAAGCCATACGCCCAACTTCAAAATAGCCAAATTTCGCTAGTATAAAATCCTAATAGAGAACAATTTTATCATCAAATTAAAAACCAGCAATCGGAACAACATAAACTTTACCTCCATGGACCACACAGGAACTCATAATAGACTTTCGAAAAGGAGAACCAGTACCTCCTGGTCAAATATATCACTACCAGCCATCCTCAAATGAAAGAACTTTATTACCATGGTCAAAACTTGAGCTTCCTAACGAAATGCCTATATATCAAACAACAAAATCTTAAAATAACCAAACCATGCCCCAACCTCCTATCCTTGCTTGGTATACTATCCAATCAGTATCCCTTGGTCAGGAACCCGTCAAGCACATTATTTACACTTCTACATACCATACACAAGTCAATCCTTCTCCTAGTCAGACAAACCAAGCTCAAAATAATTTGGAAAGCGTCACTAACAAACTAGTAGAATTGTCTCTGATGGCGATTAGAAATAATACTAAGCAGAAGCAGGAATACAAGAAAAACGGGAACAAAAATATTATAAGAAAGGAAATAAAAACGGAACGCAAAATAACAAACAAGATGGGGAGAAAAATCAAAGTGAACCTGGCACTGTTTCAGTTTGTGCCGTATATTTAAGCGAGGACACTCAGCTCAGATTTGCTGGCACAGACAAGAACGCTGATTCAGAAAACTAAAACAGCGTCCCAGACATAAAATCAAGTTCAAGGAGGCCCACGAACGCAGTCAGAAACAAACAAGAAACAGGTTGAACTTTAACCAAAAGGACCTGCCACAGCTGATTCATCAAAATTTTATAGTCAGTTGAGGACAACGTAACATAGGAAATTTGTGAAGTATAACACTGAAGGAAATAAATATATGATCAATGTACGCGTAAGTGACGAAATAATACCTACAGTCATAGACTCAGCAAGCACAATTTCCATATGGTCCAGGACTCAAATCCCAAAAAGCTGCACTTAAATACCTTAGGTCACAAATGTGCGAGCTATTGCAGGGAGCTGAACTTTATTTCATTAATTAAATTAATAATTGGAAACGCTTCATACATTATTTCAGAATAATTGAACAAGAAAACATAGGACCCCTTATCGGTCAAGATTTACTGAAAAGACTGCAAGCAAAATTGGATAATTTCTTTCTATAAAAAACCAAGGAAACCGATATTTCCATGTGAAAGAAGTGGAGAAACTTCGATTTCGCATGCTGTCATAAAACAGGTGGAAGAACATATTTCTGCTGACGTGATAGTGTCCAAACACACAACCATAGCAGCTAAGAGTTATTTTTTCCTTCCTGTACAAGTCAAGAACTTGGAAGAAAATCAGCAGTCAGCATTTATTTATGTCCATTTGTTAAACATTCCGTGATAAATATGGGTTAAGAAATTTATCATTAAAAATGCCAATAAATGACTGCACGATTCTCGTAATCCAACGTGAAAGAAAATAAATTTAAAAAACACTTAAGTAGCATACACTGATAAAAATGTGGAAGATGTTGATAAAATTTTAGACGTAAAAGAGGAGGACTTGGACGATGTATATAAATATAGAACAAAACCAGAAATAGAAGATATATCAAAATAATTTTCTGTGAATTTTAGTCTATCTGCTTTCGTTATAAATCCAAAATTAAAGGATCAAATTCATAAACTTTTATACAAGTATAGAAATACCTTTTAATATTTTCTAAGTGACAGTCATTTTAGGGTTATGTTGACCGTGTAAGAATTGACAAAGCTGCTACTTTCCATTAAAAATATCCTCCGGTTTCTGTTGCTCTCAGCGCCCAACTGGATAAACAGTTGGAAGATTTGATAAAAGCAAACATAATTAGGGAAGCAAACACAAGTGACATCTCCTATGATTATGGTTTGCAAACCTGGTTCTAAAGAATCAGGTTTAGTTTTAAATCTCCAGACTTGCAACAAGTATACTAAATGGCCATTCCATTTGAAAGTACTGAAGATGTCTTAAATAGTCTAACTAAGAGGAAGGAAACTCATAGCAACCTTTAGAGATATCAGCAGACTACCAACAAATAGATTTACATCCTAGTAACTGGAAATACATGTCTTTCGAAGTACCACACACTAGAAGAACGTACAAGTTCAAGAAATGTGTTACGGGCCCTGTTATTAGCGCTCAAAGTTTATCTATAGCTCCTAGAATGATATTACAGTGTTTACCAGACTCTATCACATCATTTAGAGATGATCTTATGGTAAGCGACTTTACGGGCAAGCAGGACATACAATCACTGTAAAAACTGTTGCGGCAACTTCGAAGGCACAATTTTAGAATAAAACCTAAAAAAGGTCACTTATTTTATTCGTAATGAAATGTACTAGGACATAAGGTAAGTGGAGAGAAAATTATTTCTTCGAAAATTGCCAAATTGATACAAGAATTGGAAGACGTACAACTAAAAGACAATTACGATCCTTTCTAGGAATTTGCTTGTTTACAAGAAATCATATAGATCGGTACACCGAGAATATCGAGCCTCTACAAGCAACACTCTCAAAAGGGACTACATTTTCTTGGAACGAACAATTGGAAAATGTTTCTGTTCAACTAAAACAAGACATCCTAAATGCACCAGATCTAAGTCATTTTGATAACTTAGAAATTAGAATATACGCAGACAGAAGTAAGATTCAATTCGGCGGAATATTAGCAACATACGATACTAAAACTGACAAAGAAAAGGTGGTACCATACTGCTCAAGACGATTATCAAAAACAGAAACAGCAGCACATAGGCCCAAGAAGTGGCTGCGATTTTTTATTGCTTGAGGAAATTCCAGTACTTGATTATGGCCAGACCCATTAATCTGTTTACCGATAGCAAAGATCTAGTCAGCCTGATTAGCCAAACAGACTGGGAAGTTTGTGGATTAAGTTATACATGAGCGACTTTCAGTTCGAAGTGCGTCACAGACATAATAAGCCGTCTGGAACAAAACCTACATTGAAAAACATGCAGATGAGCAATTAAAGAAATAAGAAGAAAATACAAAAAACGTGGCAAACAGGAAAAAACTACTGATATAGTTTCCACCTCGGAACAAGACTTAGTATTCCATTCTAAAACATTAGAAGAAAACTTTTGTATTCAAATAACATTTCGACTGAGACATTACTTACAGAACAAGATCCTTTTTCTGGCATTATAAGGGCACTTCAAGGGATAGAACCAATACCGACTACAGCAATAAGAGCATCACAGTTATACACAATTAAATACAATTCTTTATAGAGTACAAAAAAACCACTCAAAGTATTCCTTTTATGCATACCTTAGACGCTGACAAAGAAACTATTAGAAGAAGTACACGCTAGCCCCATCAGCGGCCGTTTTGGAATGAGCAAAGTGTACAAACACTGCTTACAAAAGTATTATTTTCCCAGGAAGAAATAACTAATAGGATTTTATACCAGTCGGTGTTCAAGCTGTCAGCTACTTAAAAAGCACACAAGAGACACGCTGAATTACTACGTCATCCAGTAAAGAAAACTAGCGAGGAGATGGTATTTGATTCCTGCGGTCTGATCCCATGCGGCAATGAAAAATTCTACATGAATGTCGGAATAGAATGAGCCACACGCCATATGACTGCCACAATAGTGGAACAGATTAATGTACAATCCGTTTCTACCTTTTTAGAAGATGTTTGTTTTACGACCCGCCGAAGGTTTTGTACCTTGATATGCATGTAGTTCATACTAGCACGGCTATAAAGGAACTTGCTCTAAAATACAATATTGAAATCGAATATAGCTCAGCATACAACCATAACCGTATAGGGGTCGTGGAGCAAGCGACCAAATCTCTTCAAAATATACTGCAGCATATAGTCCAACAGAACATGGACGATTGGCCACAAATGTTACAGAACGTTGTTTTTTGTACAATTGTTATCCACAAACTAATTCAAAACAGGCACCGATTTTCCTACTTTGTCGATATAATCCAAGAACTGCAGCAGACTGCATTTAACATCAGCCCTCTAACACAAATACCAAGGGAGGAACTACCAAAAGTGACGGCCGCCAATAACATTTATCAGCACTTCGTGATAAAAGAGATTTTATATTAAGGTCCATGAACAAATGAAATTTCCAATTGACTCATCGATCAAAATATTCTTTGCCGACAAAGCCCGGAAAACCAGAGGCGTGGACATCACATTACATCAATAATTGCACCGTACTAAAAAGTTGAACCCAAATTTATATAGGGAGGCCTTTCCGGAAGAACACAAGAAATTTCGGTAGATAGAATACAATTCTACCACGAGGAAGATAAGCCATAAAACTATCATTTGGTTACAACGGAGACAAAATAGCAATATTGTTCATATAGGAAGGAGAAACAGAAAAAAGTCATTCTAAAGCATACATCACATACGGGAAACATGAGTTTTCAATTTCTCACGACAGATGGCATTGCTCAACGGGCAAGAGGAAAAGACACTGATTGAAACGCTAACTAGCGGATGTTTCCATTACTACGAGTAAATAACATGTAACATGACAATTTTCTTTAAAATGGATATATAAAAGCAAGAAAGCGCAAGAAGAGGGAAAAGAAAAACAAAACAATTTGATACATACCTAATCAACATAAAAGGAAAAACTACGCTGTCCACTTTCCCACCTCTTGATATAAGGTACTGTTGCCCAAACTTTATTGATCAAATCAGTTAAATGACCTTGGCACAGAGTACACAGTTGGATGAACAACCGCTCTTCATCCACCGTACTGTCAGGTAAATACCGTAAAGTACGTACTATTTGCTAACGGTTCGTAGAATCCAGGAAATGATCTTTTAGAAATTTACTGATAAGAAGCAATTATTCTTTGTTCAATTTCACCAATATTCTGTAACGATACTAAACTAGAAACAATTATTCTTGTTATACAAGTCATTACTTTTTCTTCTTCCGCAGGGATGCCAACGATCTTCTAGGGCAATCACCGAGATGAACAACTCAGCATTTATATTACTACTATGCAGTTTGCTACATTTTCTTAATGGCAAAGCAGAGATTGTCATACAACAATATGGAATATCAATGGGAAAGATAGAGGCCCTTATCAATTACGAAGGTGCAGAATTTGCTCCATTTCGTCTTCACATAGACTTCTCGGCGGCCCACCTCCAAAATGATAGCTGTGCGGGATACGAAAAGTTGATTGAAATTATTCACCAACGAGAAAAACAATTCGTGGACGAAATTTCACAAACAATACCATGTAATTGCAAAATAGGATGTGTAAAACGACAGAAACGAATGATCCTTTCACCTCTCATTGTATTAGCGAATTTCGCACTAGGAGAATATAATCTGTATGAAACACAAACTTGAAAATGCAGTTAACCAATTGCAACATAATCAAATACAGTCAATCAAACAAAACCAATGCCAACTCGCCAATATAGAAGAAAGTATCACAGTTTCAGTAGAAAAGGCTATATCACAGATACACAGTGAGATTCTTCAACTCTTATGTACAACAGTCTCGAATGAACGGTTTCTAATCACTCTACAAAATTTTCAAATCCTCGAACATCATTTTGGTAGTATTCTACAAAGTTTTCTACAAAACACAGTCAATAGTGTTTTAATTAAACCCTCTCTAGCAGCACAAATAATTAAGAATCATCCGATTATACGAAATTCTTTAATATCAGAGGACCTTGGAATCTTCAACCAAAGTTCTAAGAGCTTTCTGCTAGCCTTTTATCCTGTACGGGCTAATCTAGATTTTATTTTAGAAATATCACATATTAAAAGATCAGGTTATCATATGGTCTATAAAATCTTTAATAGTGGCTTTTTACGAAGATAGCCCATCTTAAAATGGTGATACTAGGCTTCGTCATAAAATCAGAAACGGCAGTATTTGAAATCGATATGTCGTTGTGCCAGGAACATAAATTGTTTTCTATATGCAAAATTGAGGATCAGGCCAAGTCTCAGAAAACTCATTGCCTATATGATATACTTTTTCTAAATTCCACTAAAAACTGCCAGATTAAACCGCAATTTTGTTCACAAGAATAGTTTTATACCTACACAGCAGCAGGTATTCACCTGGCAACAAGAAAACAGGTTTACATTTTAAAAGAACACAATCGGATACCTCTCAAAAAACCTGCAAATTCAAGCAATTACTATGTTCCATCCAGTCAATTTGAACGCATCATAACAGTCAATTTAAATTTACCAACAAGACGAACAATTCAGCTGAAAATGGACTATATAAATCTACTCGAAACTTTATCATTAAACTTTACGTTAAATTTCCAAAACCTGCAACAATCGATAGGCAATTTACAAACATGATTAGACCAAGAGAAGAATAAACTTCCAAGTGGACTATAATAGTAAAAATTACCATAATTTTCATATTAACGTTTACATTGTGTATTGCTTATTATCGTTTAAAGAAACATGGAAACCTAAAATATCTCATTGTCTTCTTTCAGAAAATGTCTATATATATCGTTGCTAGTTTTATCGCAATAAGAGCCATGAGAGTTTCAATTTATTTATATATATACTGCGTCAAGTTTTTAAAAGTACGTATTTGCCAGACAAAGTCACGAGCAGGATATAGTCACTTGACACAGAACTTCACAATAATAGTGAAACCAATACCTGCAAGTTAAACATTGCATCAATGGAATCAACGACAGCGTACGAGGACCCGACATTCAAGAGTGTACAGTATCACAAATATTAAGTGAACTCGTATACAAGTATTAATCAATCACAGCAACCGCTAAAAACGAGCACCAGACTCGAGGATAATGGTGCTGAATCAAGCTGAATCTGCCTGTTCTGTGGTACATCGTTGTTAGTTTATAAATGTTCCAGTCAACGCTAACTCGCATCTATATAAATGCATTGTGTAGTGATAAAGTGAAATCTCTCAACAGAAGGGATATCTTAGTGAGCAAAAAAATATTTAACAAAAATACTTACCTTGTTTACTATTTTTTCTTAAGAAGGAGGTGGGAATGTAATGATTCGCGTGTATAGGAGCACGTGGACATTGTGTAAATAAACATCCATGTTTATAGGAAAGACATGCGAATAAGAAAGTAAACATGTTGTGACACATAGGAGTAGACGACGATCAACTCCTCAAACTAGCACCAGATGGTGCGGATAACAGAAGACAGAAGGAGCTGGGATCAATGTAGAAGCAGCAAGTAGAACCATCCCTACAATCAACTATAAAAGCGACCTGCATGAGGCAAGAACTATCACTCATTCCCCGGGTGGTCAGCTCCTTTCCTTCCTCCGTTCACAGTTGGCTAAGCGACTGAATCCTTGGTACGCAGTTTGCTCTGTTACTGGTACCTTCCTGCACACGCAGTTGGCTAAGTGACTGGTGTGTACTCTCACCTATAAACCTAACTTCTTCTGTACGCAGTTTGCTAAGGAACTGGTACAACTACCTGGCACACAGTTCGCTCTGTTACTGGTGTCATCCGCACAGGTAGTTGGTTCTGTGACTGGTGTGTACTCTAACCTTAAACCAACACTTTTCCTGTACACAGTTTGCTCTGTTACTGGTACAACTGCCCGATACGCAGTTTGCTCTGTTACTGGTGTCATCCTACATACCTTAATCTCTATCAAGTCACCCAAAGAAGAAGAAGACATCTTAGAAGTCATACTTCTAAATAACTTGTAAAGCATACTCGTACGAGGCGGTAATTTTGTTAACTTTACTCCTTTTATAAATAAATGGTCGAAGGCTAAAGCCACTCCCGAGTATCATTGTCTCTACCAATCCAAAATAGGAGGAACATTACGATATTTCGTTCCCAATTGTACACTACAAAAACTGTACCGATGAATCGTACCTGTACCCCCTATTTTGCAGAGGCAGCGACGGACACAGGGATTCATATAATTTACCATAACTTTTTGTATTAATCTGTTCCCTCCCAAGAACTGGGAGGCAAAGAAACGCTCCTCAAAACGCAACCCTGCGTTTCCCACTGCCTCTCAAATATTGTGAGTACAAACCTGGTATTTTGTACCCACAATTCGATTGAATGTATGGACAAGAATTATAGATACACGACGTATCCATGACATGTACCCATGGATTAATGGGTACAGCAGAAGTTGTAAATAAATTAAAGGTATCATGGGTACAGTGAAGTCGTACCCAAGAGAGTGCCCATTATATAAATATAAGGTACCCATAATATTATAGAAGGTAAATTGTACCCAGATATGTGGATACAATTGAGAATCTCAGCTATGGTGTTTCGATAATCGAGTAATCGATAACAATGGACACTTCCGCTTTCACCGTCCTTATATATTTTACAACTTATTTGTGTACATCCGATTAAATAATATATAACGTTTTTGAAATTTCAACGCTACGGCTTTGTTATGTAGAAATATAGCATGAAATACTGAGAATTCAGTCTCCTACGTCATACAACGAAAATCATCATCTGATTGGTTTGACGTAATCAGTTCGTACTATTTACGTAGCTATATGGTTCTCCCTATGTTAAGTTCCTTATTCAGAAGTTTGAAGACGAAAAAAAAAAGAACATTTACTTCATCCTTAACGCAATAATTAATGTACAAATCTGCAGAACACACTTCAATAAGTTAATACAGCAAAACATGTTTTA
The DNA here is from genome assembly GCA_022664845.1 of Lepisma saccharinum. Lineage (NCBI taxonomy): Eukaryota > Metazoa > Arthropoda > Insecta > Zygentoma > Lepismatidae > Lepisma > Lepisma saccharinum. The sequence goes on along the minus strand of JAGDQP010021787.1, from coordinate 3,680 downwards.
AATAACATAATTGCTCGAAACAATGACAGGGGTCAGTCTTAACTTGTAGTGTTTTTCTTATTGCTAGTTTATGCCAATTTTCATGTCTCGACAATTTGGCGCAGTTGGTTTGCGTATGCAACTTTTTTAACTTTTTATACTTTCACCAGAGGCTGTTCGAATTCTATCAAAGGCCGTATATTATTTTACTACATGAAACTCAAGAGTAACCTCAGTGTAACAGTTTCAATTTACATTTTTGTTTCTTACATGCATTTATTATTATTTTTTACAATGGCATATTAAAACTTACGGGCTACAAGTAATACGTTAAATTGTTAACAGATGACAGTAACGAGCATATGTTTTTAAGTTTTTAAAAAATTCTTCACTAACATTGATTAAAAAAAGTATACGATTGTCGGATGTAAAAGCCCACATTTTTTTTTACAGAAAAATATAGGTAATTCTTTTTAAATACAAGAGTTCTAAAGATATCTTATGATTCAATCATGAAAAAAGAGCTGCTATAAATTAGTGTTGAAGCTACCAAAATATATCAATATCTTAAAGAAGTATTACAAGTAAAA
>JAGDQP010021786.1:367-31308 GCA_022664845.1 Lepisma saccharinum | reverse complement strand
TGAGGAGGCGATGATCAGAGAAACCCTATAGAATTTATGACATGAGAGTCTTTGCAATAGGCAGACTTCTGAAGAAATCTACCTAAAAGCTCAAGATAACATGAGTTAACACCAACTGCTTGAACATATTCTTTTATTCTGAATTGCATCAACTACTGAAAAGCTTTAAATTAATTCTAATACATTTCTTATAGAATTTTACAAGTTTCACGTGCATTACACTTTTTTCTAATTGTGCACTCCGCGTCACGCCATACAAATTCATGCTACAAGTCCAACGACTGAGGAGGTAAATTTCAGGGGGTAAAATTCCGGCTTCTACAATACTTAATTTGACACAGGCGGGTAAAAATCCGAGAGGGTAGATTTCTGGGGGCTGAAATTCCGATATATGTTATAGAGCAATAATATTAAATACAGTTGATTAAAATATGATATATTTACCACATGATTGATTGGGAGTGTATCAAACGAGTGATTTTATTTTATAAACAACCGAAAAATGTTGGAGGCCGGAATTTTATCCCCCTAAATAGTGACCTCAAAATTACGTAGAATCCGTTGGGGAGGGTTAGATTTCTGGTGGTAAAATTCCCGCCCCTTGATATTTCCACACCTTTTTTTCACTTCCTCCAGACAGAATTTAACTTTTATATTGAGGCCGTGGTGACTCAACGGTTAGAGTACTCATCTCTGGTGTTTGGGGTCGTAACTTTAAACCCTGCTCGTGCCATGTGGGCTTTGTGGTAGACAAATACCATGTGCATGGGTTTCCTCGGGGTACTCGAATTTCCTCCCACTTTCTTCATTCCATCAATTCATCCCATAATCATCCATCCGACCTGAGTCGAATTTGTCGAAAGACCTTAAAAATTAAATTCAAATTCAAATTGACTTTTATATCATCGATATCTCCCAAAGTGATTGCGCTCGAGCGGCGATCCTTTCCATCTCTGCACATACTCTTGACATTCTATCCATGAGGGAGGAAAAAGTTTTATAATTCTTTTCTGCTCCATCAGTATGTTTGCTTGTGAGCAAAATTTAAACAAGAATTAAATAAACAATACGATAATCTTTCATTTGAAAATATATTAGCCCTAGCTTTCCCAAGGCATTTTTGGGTCGCATTAAATACCAAGGGCCCACAAGGAAAATGTCATTTTCTCTCACGGAAACTATTGTATACTGTCAGATATGAACTTTGGGTGTCTAAAACATCACATAGTTTTCTTCTATTTGCCGTATTTTCCGGCGTGTAAGACGCACTTTTTCCCCCTCGAAAATCATCCTCAAAAAGAGAGTGCGTCTTATACGCTGGTGCTTCCTATACTCCTGCAAATACAAAAATAATATAGTATTGTTTTCACTTGAGCGCTACATAGGGTCAGATAGACATTGAAAAAGGTTCTATCTTAAAAGACAATTATTTTAAGATTAAAACTAGCAGCAGAAAGCTAAGAGAAATAGTAAAATTTTACACATGTTTTTAAACGTGTACTGAGCAAGAAATCTGAAAATAAGAAAGATTTTTAATGGTAGAAAAAGGCAGTTATGCAGTATCTGGAAAAGGAACTGATATATCCACGCAACTGTAACGCATTGTTTGATTTTGTGTTCATTAAAGTATAGACCAGCTTTGTGAGAAGTCTGAGTTGTACTTTATGGAAAATATTATGGAACAAGGTAGTTAGTTCCTTTCTAAGTAGCAAGGAATGGTACCCCTTTCTTCTTTTTTTTAATAATAATAACTGTAAACAGAAAGCGTTTCTTTCACAAAAAAGGAACAACTGAAAGGAAGTCACAGCTTTTTCTTTGTTGGATCGAACAAATAGATAGAAATCTTGTACACACATGCAATATATTAAGTTTGGCAGTTCTTTGTCGATTCATTGTTGGAAAGAAACAAGTTATGAAAGAAAGATTTATTGCATAATTTTTAAACCGTCATTTTATTTGAAACAAACTTTTCTGTCGATTAAATTAAAAATATCGTTGCAAATGTCCAACTATTATTGATTTCGCTATCAGTTATTTTGCTTGACTGTTTTTTCTAGCGAAATCATCCTTATTGGTGCCTGTTCTCAAATTTTACCTGTGACGTGAAAAAAAGTGTGAGCATAGTACATTGTTATTCCTTCTCCTATAAACTATCTAAAGCAATGTTCGGACGAATTCAAGCCTGGGTATGCTATTAAGGCCATGAAAATAAAGTTCAAATTCAACACTTCAACGAAAAGAATCTAACTTACTTCATGAAATCTCTCGGCGGGTGAATCACAATACAATTTGTTTTATTTGTACTTCACAAACTTGTGTACAACGGGATAGAGGAAAGAGAGAGAGAGAGGAAGATAGCAGAAAGGATAGAGGAACGACAAAGAGAGCTAACGTAATGCGAGGACAGATTGTGCTGACGCAATTGTGTTCAATTTTATTCGCACCTAGAAAGACCGCTGCAGAAAGGAGATAATTAATTATTTAAGATTAAAGGGAAAAGGACACACTAAGCGTTGTGTTATCAGCTTCAATGATCAGAGAGAGTGAGTAAGACTCTAGGAAGGGGGAAACCGATGCGGGAAGTTTTGCAGAGGCTTGCAACTGGGTAGACAAATGAGTACATCTACCCGCATAATGCAATGTGGGTTGAGGAAAAGAGCAACTGAAAGGCCGGTGGGAAAATACCAGCAAAAAAATGTTGAAACAAGAAATGTCTGTGCAAGAGTTTGTGTAAGAGAGCACTATTATTTTATCTCTCGCAGCACCTAGAAAGGTTTGTTGATATAATCAACAATGGAAGACATTTTCTGCTTCTCTCCATTCGACCGACCATCATGGTTTCTCTCTGTGTGTATGTGTTTCAGTCCCTCTGTGTGTGTTGGTGTATGTGTGCATCTGACAGAGGATGTGCTGTTTCCTTTTGCTCATTTTCATCAAGCAGCAGTAACAACATCCAACTGTCATCTCCCTTAATGAAGATGGTTGTGATAAGAATGAAGAGATGCGGAGACGAACTACACCTCTTACTTCACATGCAACCACAAGCATCATTACATCAGGCCTTTTTTTCTCTCCTCTAAGATTTTATGGCAACTCTGAAATGAAATTGAGAGGAACACCTGCAACAACACAAAATAACAACAACAACAACAACCATAGCAACAATGCAAGCTCTGGCGTCACGGTACATGACAGACGTGAAGAGTGAAATAGCTTTCTCGTCAGGAATGGATTCATCTTTTAATGAAACAACATATTATTTCGTTAACGTTGGGTGTGAACGCCATTTCCCCTACATTTCACTGTCAATGACATAGAAAACTTTAAAGATTTTTTGAAACTGTGTAACGAAACTCTTAGATTGGGTAGCGTTGTTTTATGTTTTCACTGTAAGATAACATTATTTGTATGCGTGGTAATAGCACTATGGCTAACGTCCGTGTCGATAATATGTTTTCACAGGATCAGCATATTTAACCAATCTTTAAAAGTATATGATAAATAAAACTTGGTAAACTTTATTTTTATATGTGCCAGTCTAATAACTTTCGACTTTGGCTCGTCACGATTCGGCGGCTGTAGATCACCCCCGCCATCTTGGTAGGCATTTTTCATTGATTAACATGGGAATTGTTTTACTCGTCTTATACTTTTCAGGAGTGTAGTTTTAACTTCTGTTTTCGCCCAGTTTATCGTCATGCTCTCTTTTGCTCATGCTACTTTATAGAAATGCAATATTTTACACAGGAACAGTATAATTTCCCTTTAACATATTGTGATTTATATAGCAAACTATTAATAATACATTATAATTATATATTTGGAGAAACTTCACAAACCAAAACTATACAAGAGTCAAAATAACCACCAAGACAAATTTTGTGAAGGCAGAACTTAAACATTCTACTTCCGAGAGGCATAAAATGAGTAAAACATTTCCAGTGTAAATCAATGGAAGGTGCGTATCAAGATGGCGGGGGTGATCTACAGCGTATCCACACTGATGCCCCTGCCGGGACCTTCGAGTCGCTGGCCTACCGCCGTAGACCGCACGGCTACCCGACTGACATCGCTAGCTTATTCAGCACTGTTCAATAGATAAGAAGGAAGGAACAGAAAGTACTGCGTACGTAGCAGAAGTTTCCACAATAGAATATGTTCACGGGAAATAAGATCCTCATACGCTGCATAATCGATGAAGTTAGGGAAGAGAGTTTGCAAATTGATTCATATTATGAGGATATTTCACAATTTGGAAGCATTGCATGGAACACAACAATTAGAAATGTTGGAAATAGTAATTATTTAGGAATTTGAAAGGAAAATGACAGTAGTAAATAGGATGTTCTATTTGAAATTCTTTATCAAAATAGAGTAAAGAACTGATTGTTTCATCAATTGGGCAAGAAACGTTTGACGGAACTGTTTATTAAATAAGTACAGAAACTATTACAGTGCAATTCTTTCCGACCTAGTTACTTTATTTAAACACATTCGTTTTGTGTATCTTTAGAATTGTAAACGTGGAAAACAATTTGTTTCTGAAACAGGACTAATTAGATTGTCTTTTTAGTATGTGATTGTTTCGAATTGCGTTTTAATATTATTTCGTTTTCTTCTTTGAGTAATCACATTTACTCTTGCGTTTACATTAATTTACTTTAGGTTAAGATAATTGAATAATGTACGTCCGCCATACGGACATTTCCACGTCCTCCATTCGCACGCTGTCTCGCTGTTCTAAAAAAAAAATAAAAGGAAACAGACACGTGAAAAAAGAAACAAACATGAATCTATCTCCCAGTAAGGCCAATTGTAATGGAAAAACAAAAAAAAATCCACTAACAAAGGCTCATTTGTTTCTGGTAATGGGTCAGTCTACAAACTGTGAACCAACTCTTTTCACAGACGCGGACCTCGCACACAACCACCTCGTTAAGGAAGCAGTGAAACAAGTAATCTTGTTATGTCGCTGCCAGTCTATTGGCTAAATTATTGACTACATTTGATTTTGTTATACATCCATATTTTTTCGCTCATCACTTGTGCAGACTGAATAAACAAAATACTAACTCATTGTTCTATGAGATTGAAATAACCAAGGTCATATATAATTTAATGTTGTTACGTAGTTATTCCTCTTGTTGAACCTTAATTAGGATGTTGCCACAGCTGCATTCTAACTAACTCTATGGCTTATGGAACTCGCAAGTTCATTGCCGCAGTAACAAACGTTCGCCATTGGATTCTATCCTGGGCAATATCAAGCCAGTTTTCATCACGAACACCTATTTCTCGAAGATCTAATATTGTCCTCCCAACGACGTCTCGGTAATCCCAATGATCCCCTTCCATCCCGGTCTTCCAACCAGGATAGAATATAATCTTCGTTTTTCTCCCATCCTAGCTACATGACCCGCCCACCTTAGTCGTCACGATTTCATTATTTTTACAACATCTGGTGAATCGTACAGTCCATGGAGTTCTTCATTATGCAGTCACCTCCACTCTCCAGTCATCTCGTCCCGTTTCGGTCCATATATCTTTCTCAAAACATTATTTTCAAACAAAAGTTATTTATGTTCATCTGCTATTGTCCCAGGAGATGAGCATAAACTACAACATAAATAACTTTCGCATCCGTAAAGTATTACAGGCAGAATAACAGTTCTGTATGTTTTCAATTTCAATTTCCTTGATATTAATCGCGGTGTTAGAAGTTTTTGGACTAAATAAAAACATGCATTGCCCGATACTAAGCGACTTTTTATTTCTTCCGTGACCTCATTTTTGCTTGTTACTTATGCTCCCAAGTATTTAAATTTGTTTACTTTTTCTATGAGCTCATTCCTAATTCTTATGTTTTTATTTCCAATATTCCCTGTGTTTTGGCTTGTCATCATGTATTTTGTTTTATCTATGTCCTGTACAACTATCTGATAGTACGCTTCTACTAAGACATCCGTGTTGCTTTGTAGTGCATCTATATCGTCCAATCTACATCATCAGTGTATGCGAAAAGTTGATTCAAACCATTCAATGATAGTCCCTTTTCGTCACCTTTAATTTTTTTAAATCGCATATTCTAACGCAAAGTTAAACAGTAGCTGTGAGAAGGCATCGCCTTGTTTCAATCCGTTGCGAATCTTGAAACTATCTGACATATTATTACCTATCCGTACTCTGCTTATGGGGTCGCTGAGACAGATCTTCACTAGTTGAACCAATTTTTTCGGAATTCCAAATCGTATCAGGATTCTTTATAACTTTTTCCTTTTGATAAAATAATCAATGAATAGTTGGTGAATCGTCCCATTGTATTCCCATTTCTTCTTCAAAATTTGTCTCAAGGCGAAAATCTGGTCCAGCGTGGATCTATTTCTTCTAAATCCACATTGGTGATCTCCAATTATTTCATCTACGTATACACTTAGGCGTGTTAACAGAATATTACTTAATACCTTGTGACATGTTGGAAATAACGAGATTCCGCGGTAATTATTACAGTCCGATTTATGGCCTTTTTTGTAAATCGGAACTATTATTGAGGTTTTCCATTCCTTTGAGAGCTCCTCCTTTCTCCATATAGCACTTATCAATTTATGTAGTTCCTTGATTAGTACAGATGTATTCTAGATGTGCAAATGAATTTGGGAAAAGATTGTCCTTTGCATTTTTTAATGCCCAGAGTGAGATATTTTAAAACGTTGTGAAGAGGAATTCTCCTAAATTCTTAATTTTCTTAGATATATTTAAGAGATTGCATCTTTAAGATATTTGAGGAAATATTTAGAGGACTCAGCTAACCTCAAAAGAATTGTCGTTTCCAAGAGCCTTAAAGTAGTGTATGTATATTGATTAGCTTTTAATCATGTAGAAGCAGGATCAAAAGAAAAACATCACCCCTGTCGTAAATTGCTGTTAATCTAATGCATTAAAATCGTTCCACTGATGTCATATTTGGTAAGCAGTTTTATCAACTGTTTAGCCCTTTAACTTCATATTGAAACAAATGAAACATGTTTTCTAACAAAACACATGACATAAAGAAGAAAAGCGGGAATTATAATTCTATATAAGTTTACATGCACGTCAACCCTATGTAGAGGCGTAGGTGACCAAAATCGCAACGCCGCTGCCAGCATTTTGGAAATAGAGTTTATGAAGACAAATATGTGAGCCACGCTGTCTCCCACATAAAGCCTAATATAATAAATAAAAGTTATCTACAGAAATATTGCTCTGGGCTCTCTTCTTTCCATAGTAGGCAACAACGCGTATTGTTAAAAACTGATTTGGCGTATGACGTTGAAGTTAAAGAATGGTAAATTACAACGGATACAAGCTTTTATGTACTTGATATGGCAACAGCGGGAGATATTTTGTATTTGCAATCCGTTACCCGTCAGGCAAATATTGTCATCTGCTATTTGTGTTACTTCTTTGTTATTGGAATTTGAATTTGAATTTCATTTATGACCATTAGGCATCTAAGGCTCAGACCGGGATAGACGAGGGGAAAGGATTCGGGAAGTTGTCGGCCAGGGTCTATGTTAAAGGTGATATCCCGGCATTTGCCTGGTGTGATTGAGGGAAAACCCTGTAGATAACCTAAGGCAGGATAGTCGGCCACTGGGATCGAACCCACGGCCTTCTGAATGCTCTATCACCGAGCTACGGCGTCTCGGTCTCCGTTATTGGAGGCGACGAACATTTAATTCAAAATAATAAGTACTTATAGTGTGATCTAAGTCGGAAAACACACGTTTATTTGTAAAATGCTTGAAATAATGGAAAACAAATACGCATGAATAGATACTGGGTCAATGCGTTATCCCTTTCAGAGTACGTTTGTCATGGCTGCCATTTTGAAGTCGGCCATCTTGAATCTTGCTCGCGTATTTAAAATTAGACGTGGGGTTATGAAACATATCAATCTGGGCTACAATTTTACCAGAAATACATTGGTGAAGTAAGTTTTGCCATAAATGTAATTTTGAGAGAGATATTGAGATGTTATATGAATATGCATAGTTGATTGAAAAGTCTGGAAATACTCTGTTCTTGTAACAGTGCAAGAAATGAAGACCCAATGCACAGGTAATGAGAATTTGGAATCACCTACCCAGATGCCATTAATTATATATATATATATATATATATATATATATATATATATATATATATAGAATTAATCAACGAATATCAAAGTTAAACATGTTTTTATTTTCCTTGTTTTTAAACTGTTGAAAATTTAATATTAAAGTAGTTTACAAAATTTAATTTTGATAGTAATTGCCGCTAGTGTGCCGATTATTATCAAAAAATAACATTTTCATACAGTAATTGGCACCCCACCAGTAATTGCCAACCATGGAACTTTCAGATGTGTAAATTTCCCAATGGCAGTAACACCTTAACGGTTTCTAAGTTTAAATATAGTTTAAGGCAAACAGAGATTCAATTTTCAAATGAATGATGTTAGTATATGTAATGGAACAATCCTTAAGAAATTTATAAAAAAAACTAGACAATCTTAGAAAGAAGGAAAACATACTCGGCTTTTCTGTAGCCCAAATCACTCTAATATGCACATGGAGGCCGGGGGCATTTGCACCCACAACGAAAGAAGAAGAAACTCCAGTTGTGCCATCAGTTGTTGAACTAAGTCAATACATTTACTCAGTTAATATCTTATTATTTCAATACAAGTAAGGAAAGTGCCAATTACTATCTGGATCCCGACAACAGTATCGTCTTCCCTATTTAAGTTACGTTTTCATTCAGTGACTTTATTTAAATCATCCTTTAAATATCACATAACGCCATTATTAGTAAGGTTTCCTGTTGGAAAATACTAGATAACACTCACAGAGAGAGAGAGAGAGAGAGAGAGAGAGAGCGAGAGCGAGTCAGCGAGAAAGAGAGAGAGAGTGTGTGTGTGTATGTGTGAGTGAAAAAGAGAAAGATAGAGAACGAGGAAGTTTGCAGACACTCTCCGAAACTTGAACTTGTTCTTTGTTACTTCTTGCATAAAAATGGTTTATTTTTCTCCTGTTTTGTACATGATTCAGACCGTAGTAAGCATCCTTCTTACTGGGAAACCATTTGACGATGGTATGGTGACATCTCAGGCAAAGGGGATATTATCAGAAAATCCGAACGCGTCTAGCAAGGCAATTCTAGAACATATCAGCAACCGATTCGATGGAAGCGAGATTCCGTTAGCTCATCTTTGTTTCGGGAAATTGGGTAATCTGAAAAGAGCTCCCAGTAGTACCCTTGGGAGGAGCATGTTCCCTCCTCGTGAGCATTCACATAGAACTCCAAACAAGGAGAAATGGATCTAAGCGACAGTTTCGCAAAACTTTGCGAGAGATCAGAAGAAAAGAAAGAGTAAACTTCATCTGAATGTTCTCCACGTTTGAAGCAATTTTAAAACGTTATATACAAGCAATATGTTCGATAATAATATAAAGATTAATATCAGACTGGAGTAAAACTCTCAAAGAAAGAAATATGAAAAACTACTCAAGTTTCAAAATTGCCAAAACAATGTTTGAGATGTAAGTTTGTTCATTGTTATCAGAACTAATACAAACTTACTGCACAAGATCTGACATAACATTGTTTCATCTAACGTTTACGATATCTAAAGTTACTATTTCATGAAATTTAGTTCCGTGTTCTAGCAAAGTAGTGAAAGAAATATCGTTTACGTATGAAGAAACGGAAGTAAAACTCTTTTATCAAACTTTGGTGCTAATGAACTCATTAAATTAACGTTTCACGTTGCATTGTAAAATCCATATTTAGCTTTACAATTTCTTTAAGTTTGGTTGGGAGGATTTCTAAATCACTAATAAAAGAGTTCAGTGATAATGTTTCACTTACTGAGATTTTTTTTTGTTCAGCAAACATATATGAGAAAGGAGGGTATTGGTACGCTGTCGGACATAGTACGCATTGGCTTCTTCCGACAATTAGCAAACACTACCAGTCGTATATTTACTTGCACATTATACTGCTGTGTTTCATGTAGTTTAGTGTTCTTCAATCAAATTTCCTGAGAATAAAGATACGTTTCTACAATCAGGTAATAATTTCTTTAATTTTACGAAATTATGCCACAAGTAATAACGCTGATAAGGGTTTGCCTAGGCTAATTTGGTTATGGGAGAGCAAAGCTTGTTACAATAGTCAAACAATGGCACGGCTGAAACAGGGTTGTCTGTTTAGTATTGACAGAAAAGAATTGAGATGATGGGCGGGCACGAGTTCACACAGCACTAGAGGGCAAGAATACGGAAGTGCTCTTGGCCTTTCCGCCTGTAACCTGTAGCCACCGTTGCTATCATTTTATTCCTTTGTTTCTATTGATTGAAATCGTGTGAATTAATTATATTCAACACCAGGGTTGAAACATCTTGAAAATTATATTTTGCAAGGGATTTGAAAATTAATAAATGCACTGTAACGATGGATGTTGAATATTTAATTGAAAGCCTTATAATAGGTTGATCATATTTTGATTTACACAAACCGGGACCTTATATAATCTGTAACTTTCATTAACTTCAAATGTCCAAAAAAGGAAGCAAAACGGAATAATTTAATAATAATTTATTGCTTTATTTATATGCAATGAACAGCAATGATTCCTACATAGCACAAGTTATACAGCTAGAAATACAACAGCTACTACAACTTACACAGATTACAGAAGATTAACGATGTAGTGACCCATTTTCGGTTGGTCACAACATATCTTACCCTCTCCCCTTTTTTTATGTCTTTTTCTCTTTCTTGCTCCTGCTTTGTCGGCGATATTTTTTCGTTTTCGGCTTTCTTCAAAGTGTTTTATTTGTTCAGGTGACAATAAAGCCGAGCCATACAGATATCCTCTTTCATTGTTGTATTGGTGGGATTTTAGTTTCATTGTTTCTTCATTTTATTACTTAATAATTCTTTGTATATTTTATTGCCTATTTCCTTCAACAATTTTTCTTTCGTTTAAAATCTTCAGAAACAAATAAAAATATATGATTGTTGATTTATTTTCGTCGACAAATTAGGTGGCTAAGCCACATCCCCTTCAGTCCTTGTTGTCTGATTCGACCTTCTTACCTGAGTGGGTGAGGCCGGTCAGTAGTTCAACCATAGTCGTCGAGTAGGAAAACCTGCACAAAATTATGCTGCCTCCGATAATTATATAATAACTAAATTTATAACGCAGCCACGTATTTGACAAGTTTATTAATACATTAAGAAGCCTCGACTGATAAATGTTATCAATTTTGGGAAGCTATATTCTTCAGATTATCATAGTAGAAGCTGAGATTTGAATGTTGCAGTAAGCGTTTTGCATCGTCCATAATGGGTGCTCCTGGAAGTGTGCAACGAGAGGTTTTGTTTGATTCATCAGTGTATGAGGTGATTTCTGTGATATATGTGGTGTGCAGTGGTTATTTTCTTCTGTTTTAAATAAAAATAAAATATATCAGTTGTGGTTCTAAGACCCTTTTTCTTCAGTGTGCGTGTAAAAGTGATTTAGTTCACCTTCAGCATGTTAGTGATTTGTGGTTTTGGTGGAAGCATGTGTGAAGTGAAGATGTCTGCTTAATTTGGTATGCGTCGGGGATTGGTTTACTATCAGGCACGTATGGGAAATGTCTTAAGATTTCTATTTCTCCCTAAGAACGCCAAGTCTGTTTCACGTATACGTTTAGATACTAAATTTCAGCACGTAAAATTTTGGTTCGTATGCGTTTAATATTTTACATTGCACTATGGAGGGTGCTACCTTTCAAATGCACTTCCTTTTTACAGTCAGCATTTTGGTTTGCTTCTTTTGGAACTGGTATGTTTTAAATTTCCCGAAATATCTATAGTATGTCCGTTTTAGTAGACGTAAGATTTAACGTTTCGCAATATTTTATTCCGGTTATCAACAAAGTTGAAAACTCCTGCGATGTTTTAGCAAAACGTAAGCCAGTTCGCATATAGAAATTCGACCTGTAAATTTATACCTAACCCAACCATAGTATATCATGTTTGTATTATCATATCGGAGGTTAGGTTATGTTGAGTTTAAAAACTGGAAAAATATATACGAAATGTTTGACAACTATTTTGAAATATTAAAGTAAATTTCTGCCCATTCGCTATATTTGTAAATAAATTCCTTTCGTAGAAAGAAATGTTATGCTTCAGTGATTGTGGAAATTTTGTTTAAATGGGCTAAAGTGTAGAATGTCTACCACTATTCGGGAATTGAAATTTTCCTAATCTTTTGGAAATGTGTGTGTGAATTCATGTCACTGCTCTTCTTGCCACTGCACCTAGCAATCAATCTTTTGCACTGCGTTTGTCTTTTTAAGCAAAATCAAATTATATTTTACCAGATATTCCTTGTGTCAAGGGTTTTGTTAAGAAGTAGGTAGTTTACCATCACTGTGGTATTGCTGTAAAGGTTCTCAACCTTTCGCCATTTCAGTTCGAGAAGTGTTATTACATGTGTATATGAGAAAGTAATTTCAGATGAAGTTAAAGTTTGATATTTTGATTCAGAGCTTCTGGAATCATTAGGGAAGTTAAGTTTATCTACATTTCCTGAGTTTTGTTAACTAATGCGCGGCTGAGTTGAGCCTTGTACATTTTAGGAGCTTAGTTACGTTAGGTCACTAAAATAGCGTTTTGTGTTCTGTTTCCTTCGGGATGTTCTCGCCTACGTCTCCCCCTCCCTTTTTGGGACCTTTTCCTTCGTGTTTTGCCTTCTGTTTTGAGCAACTTTCTGCGTTTTGGCACTTCTTTCGGGTTTCTTCCATGCATGCTTCGTGGGACTAGTATGTGTTCTGTCTTTGATGGTCCTTAGCTGAAGCAGGGTGCTAATGGGTAGGTACCCTCCGTGTCTTCAGGTCCGATAGCTATTTTCTTTCGTTATGTGCCCTCTTCTGTGTCGTAATGTAGGCTTGTCTGCTATGTAGGTTTGAACAAGTTATGTGAAAATTTGGGTAAGACCCATTTTGGCAACAGATGCCCCTGGCTTTGTTTGCTTTTGAGTCTACCTGCCTTCCAGGAGAAAGTACCGATACAGTACAAAGATTACAAATATATGTTTCATAAGGAGATTACAATTAATATTTTTGTATACAGCCAGTTCATATTCTATAGGTAACAAGTACAATAATTCAATACATGAAAAGAAAAAAAAACTGTACACTAAAACAAAAAGTAAAAGCGAATTTTGAATTGCTTCTATACCATAAGCTGTGGTTCTAGTAGAGGGATACCATATACAGTTACCATATTCAAGCTTGGATCTAATAAGTATCTTGTACAATATTATGTAAGTTTGTACTTTTCTGGAATCATTCCATTGGGGAAAAGTAAATCCTATGAGGTGCATAGATTCTCTTGCAATTTTGTCGAGATGATTTTCGACGTTCAATGCATACCAAGATCACATGTGATTGTCAATTTGGTAATTTCCTGTCCCTTAATTTTATATCTACTTGCAATGTAATTAAACTGATTCGTATATCTAACGAAATTAACCTTCTTGATATTCGTTTTCATTCTATTTACTCTTCTATTTTATTTATATCAGCTTGCATATCATTGCAAATAAGAAAGAGAGAACATAGAGAAGGTAAACAAATTTAAATAATTAGAAGCGTATGTAACAAGCAAAAAGGAGGTAACGGAAGAAATAAAAAATCGCTCAGCATCGGGCAACGCATGTTTCTGCTCAGTCCAGAAACTCTAACCTGGTTATTAATATCAAGAAAGTTGAAATTAAAAATATACAGAACGGTTATTCTGCCGGTAATACTTTACGGTTGCGCAAGTTGGAGTATGACTCTAGCAGATGAACATAAATTACGAGTGTTTGAAAATAAAGTCTTGAGAAAGATATACTGGCCGAAACGGGGCGAGATGGTTGGGGAATAGAGGATACTGTATAATGAAGACCTTCACGGACTTTACGAGTCACCCGAAGTTGTAAGGATAATGAAATCGCGACGACTACGATGGGCAGGTCATGTACCTCGAATAAAAGAAAAACGAAGACAGATGGGAAGCCGGAGGGATAGAGATCGTTGGGAAGACCGATATGACATTAGAAGGACAATATTAAAAGTGATCTTCGAGAAGTAGATGTTTGCGATGAAAACTGGGTTGATCTAGCCCAGGATAGAATTGAATGGCAAACGTTTGTTTCTGCTGCGATGAACTTGCGAGTTTCGTAAGTCATTGAGTAAGTAAGTAAGTATGCATATTATTAATATCGAAGTTATTATTAATTTACTCTAGCAATTTTAGGTCATATGCATATAATATATGAGTCGTATGAATTAATCTTGTACAGATGACCTCTTTTATGAAAACGTTTAATAGAAACACTATGAGAGGAGACCTTTGAGGGATACAATTAGCTATTGTAATTTCCTGTGGTATACAAATTCCGACCTTAATAATATTAATAATAATCATAATAATTATTATTATAATAACAGGTTTGGAGGGACAAACACATTAGAGCCTTGCTTCCGGCCATCCTTCAATTGTTTACCTCATGCCTTCCAGGATTTTCATCACTTTCAGCGAGCAAGTAGCTCAATAAATTAACACAACTGAAGCACACCGTTCTAAGGTTGTGGTGAGGTGCTTGGTATGACTAGGTTCAATACGGGAACTATGAAGAATGGTAGAATAAGGACTGCTTGGAATATGATGACTGTTGTTAAGTGTGAACTTATACCCTTCTTTATTGGTACTCTTACCCGCCCTGTTGAGAAATCAAACCCAGGACCTTCTACATACGAAACCAACGCTAAAGTTCTATCTTATTTTAAGAGAACTCAGTGCGTCTGTTCAAAAACTTAAGTCCGGTTAAAAGTAACTGAAATGCATATGAATGCAATTTAAAACGGTCTACCTTCCGGTAATTGGTTGAAATAAATACTTACAGCTTCTTTCTGTTCATTTTGTATGTATCTTTTACAACTCTAAAAACAGAATCTGTTACTGAGTAGAATGTGTGTAAGTATTAAACCTACCATGTTAATGACATTTTTCATGAGGTATTTGACGCAGGAGAGGCTATTAACAGTTGATAGCAGTTTATTGAGAGACTATTATCCTTGATAGAAGTATATTGGTTCATCCCTAGGGTTCCCTGTCCTGTGTTAGTGTAGAGGTAATTGACGTAAGTGTGTAGGTATATTGTCATTGGCCTATATAATGAAGTATTGAATTAGGAGAGGTTATTAATCGTTGTTAGAAGTTTACTGAGAGAGTTCATTGTCCTTGATAGAAGTGTATTGAGAGGTGCTCACCCTGGCCTGTGTTAGTGTAGAGGTATTTGACCCAAGTGTGTAAGTATTAAACATACCATGTTATTCATCTATTTCGTGCGCCCCCAAGAGGGAGAGGTGCTCTATTCCGTGGTGAAGATGAATTGTATTTATTTCGATTATTGTACTGCTGCCCTTCCCTTGCTGTGGAATTATGGAAGCCATTGCCGGGCGGTGTTCTTTCCGTGCGCCGTTGCTAAGTATTAGCGAACCCCTTAGTTGCCGGTGAATGCGCTTTGCCAGACTCGCTGTTCGTGTAATACATGATGCGATTACCGGACCCGTATGAGTAAATATTATTCATAAATAAAGAAATAGTACATCATTGAAACTAAAGTTTAGTATGAACAGACAACGTTTTTTTACGTCGTTCTTCTTTTGCTCTGGCAGTCAAATGAAGGTGTTAACTTTCACTTTTGCGTGAGAGGCCGGTCCTAAATAGATAGTATTGCTTCTTGTTGTGAGTTCATTGCACTCGTTCGACTGCAGATAAAGAAATATTAAGCATTTTCCGTGTAATTGAGAGAGGTAAATGACCTGATTCATTTCAGTCATCGTCTTAAGGGTAATTACTGTTTTGATGTCATTGATAGTTGTAAGGAAAATTACCGGATTGGTATGACACCTGAAGAGGTCAATGTAAGCGTCCAGAGAGAGAGAGTGTGTGTGTTTCTCCACTGTCACTGAGGTTATTGAATGAAACAATGCATCTACTGAATTCAGGAATTTTTAAATTCCATTGTGCAATTTGCAATGGAAAGATAGATTTGGAATAAGACTGAATAAGACTTGTTTTGGAACATGTAGTTGAAAGATAGGCTGGGCGCACGAGCACATTGTGAAGAAGAAAATAACATTTTGACTCAGATTAGCTTAATTGAATGCTACGACATGATTAGAAGGCCATTTAGGACTCAGTCCGGGAAGGTGTTGGTGTGCAAGTGAACTAAGTTGAAGGCCTGGTGTGGGTGAGGAAAATCACCCGTCAAGCCTTCGAGAATATTGTGAAGAGAGAAAAACATAGTTTGTTCATTTTTTATTCAATTTTGTACTGATCCGTTTAAATATATGGTACTGCGTGATTTGAATGCCTTTAGGCTATGAAGGGAAAGAATTTGGTGTGAAAGCAAACTAAGCTGAACTCCTGGTGTGGGTGAGGAAAATCATCAGTAAGACCACCGATCACATTGTAAGGAAATAACACATTTTGTTCACTGTTGATTCAGATCAGCTTAATTCTATGCTACGGCTTAATTTGAAGGCTATCTAGGGCTCAGGTAGGAAAGGTTTTACAATAAAAGCCGAGAAAGGTGAAAGCCCGCTGGGCTCGTGAGCCAGTTTGTGAAGAAATAACACATTTTGCGCTTAAGGCTAAGGCATTATTTGAACGTTTAGTGAGTGTAATTTTATTTTATGTGGACTCAGTCCAGGATAATGAGAGGAATAACTGTGTAAATTAGCTAAGTTGAAGGGCCGCTGGTTCCGTGAGCCATATAGTAAAGAAATAATATAGTTCGTTCACCAAATTAACTAAAAGGCACTGTAGTGCTTGCATAAACTAACACAGTTCGGCCCTTCGCTTAGAGGTCATACTATTTAAGGTAATGTTTTGTTATCTGGCGCAATGAAAGAAGCGTGGAAGTTGAAATTTCATAACATTTTCACTATTATTCTCATGAGATATGGTGATTGAAACAGTTATTTTAGATGTTTTATTACTATCACTATCTGTTCCCCCTTACGATCAAATAAGTGTGCTGATGAATTTAAAGAGTAACAATATTCTGTTTTTCAGTTCTTCAAAATCTGAATTACGCTTGAAATTGAATGCAGTGGGATTCCGCTGGGGGGTTAGGGATTAAAGTTAAAATTGGAGGTATTTTGATTTTATTTATTTATTAGTGAACTTTCATTTAGATTGAGCATGACATAGTTTGTAAGTTCCATTTGGCAATTGCCTGACATGAGTGTGAAAAATGGTCTGGAAAACCTCAGTCCGAATACTCAAGCGTAGCGGACGTTCGCAGGACCATCCGATTACTAAGACAACGCCCTACTAACGTAGCTAAAGCCTATGGAAACTCGAGTCAGTATGTTACGTAAGTTTTATAAAAGCTTTTGTGACCTACACACCCTTCTTTAATACAATTTCTATGTAGAATTAGTACACATTTAGGCAAAAAAAATACCATTTCATTTAAGAACCCTCTTCTGAAATGATGGGCTGAATACACACGCGTGCACAGATGATGAAGAATATTCTTTTATAGTCTTACTTCTTTCTTCACGCATGGATAAATCATGAACTACTATCTAAGAAACATATTATAGACTTCTCATATACTTTGAATACAGCAGAATTTGTAACTAACGCACATTGCAGTATAAAATTAAAAGTTTAACAAGTTGCTTAAAAATGCCAAGGTCCAGAAAAAAATGTAGAAAGTTATTAGAACTTAAATTTATTTCATGTTCATGAAAAAATAATAAGGTTCAAATAAAGTCTAAAGATGTATTTTCTCATCTTTTATTTTAAGCTCAGCCCAATCGCAAACACCGTGTATGTTGTTAAAAAGTAATTTTAAGTTGCGCGTTGCCGAACCGCACTTTTTGGCTGCCCGCTTGTTTTTCCGAACCGCAATTTCCGGCTACCCGGTCGCGTTGCCGAACTGCACGGCCGGGAAACACCGCTCTTGTTGTTGAAACCGAAATATCGGTTGCCCGTCGCGTTGCCGAACCGCGATTCTATTTACCTGCCACGTTGTCAAAAACGGGTTATTAAACCGCAATACCGGTTTCCGAACCGCCTGGTCGCGTTCTCAAAACCGCCCGGGTAAAATCCGCTTGTAAAATGGTAATGAATTGTAATTTTTACTCATTTTTAAGTAGATGATTCTTTAATTATGATTAGATAATCTTATGCTTTCACATAAGTAGTGATCTGCGCATGCGCAGAAAAAAGAGAAAAAAGTAGTTATATCGTAATTTTTAAAATTTTCTTTTTGAAATTAGCAGAATCTGTAACTATGACTAGATAATCTTGTACTTTCATAAAATAGTCATCTGAGCATGCGCAAAAGAAAGAGAAAATAATATAAAAGTCTACGCTGTCCCCCTCCAGCCTCAGGTTGTGTTGACCTATGAAATCATTCTATTGTTTTAGAACTGCACTGTTAAATTACTACTTTACTCTTAATAGTAATTTGATAAACTTGATTCGGCTCATCGTGTGAAGAAGTAATATTTTTAAACTGAAAATCTACATCTACAAGTGTTTGAATATTGTGAAACTGTGTTTGAACATTGAAAAGTAAAGTCTGTGTATTGTTTTCATTTCCATATCTTCAATCAACGTTGTATTGCTGGAATTGATATTTTAAGAAATAGAAGAAAAAAAGAAGATGAACACAATTAATCAACCAACTACAGGCGGATCGTATGAATATCGCTAAGAAAGAGAAGGGATTACAAAACCGAGAGTTCATGTAATATATATGAACTCAACTCCGTAGACTGAGTAAAGATGGCATTCTTCCCAGGGATGAAGGAAATGTTTTTATCTTCCTTCTAGTGCTTCGCCTATTATTTTCCGATGATTTTAATACTTTCTTTGCTGCATGTGAGCATGTTAATAATTTATTTTTGTTAGGTAATGCTGGATTTTTTGGCTCCCCTCATAATGCTAGGCTGGTTTTCCAGCAATTTTGTTTCCTTACGGAAGCTATTGATGATAATTGGAGAATCCTACATTCCTATCTTGCCATTCTATTTCGTCTCATACCCTTTGAGAGGGAGGATATTTACGAAGTCTACGTTAGTTTTAAGGAAGATGACTTCCTGAGTATCATTCATCCTTATCGAGCATTTCAATCTCAATTGGAGACTCATTTTCTTTTCCAATTCTGCATCCAAGCCTGCATCCACCACTTCCTCTAATACTTGTATCACAACTTTAGCTCCAGTGAACGTTGTTACGTCAGTATTGAGACAGGCTAAATCTATTGAGTCAGTATTGAGTTACTTTCGTAACTACGGCTAAATCTATCTGCAGTCCCTCCACTTCATTTACACCACATACTTCTACTTCTTTAGCTCCACTTACTGCTTCTCCCTAAACTAGTGTTGAGAAAGACTCAACTTCAGTATTGAGACTTTCGTAATTACATCTAAACCAATCAGCAGTCCTTCCACTTCATCCCCCCCCCCCGCCTTCTACTTCTTTTGCTCCTCCACCTATTGCTTCTACCTCAACTAGTGTTGAGAAAGAGTTTAATTTCTCTTGGGATGCAGAGTGTACTCTTTCACCAGAGGGTAATCAGATATGTGATCAGGCTCATGATTATTATGAGGGTTGGGGAACTCAGTTAAGTTCAAACAGTGTTGAAAATATAGTGGATGAAGTGAATGATATTGAGCAGCGATATATATTCAATCAGCCTGAGTTAGTACAGCAGCAGGGAACAGTGAGAGAATATATCGAAATTATAGGTGAACCCGAACGTCGCTTCGGTACTTTCCTGTAAATGGTAGAGAATTCTCCATACGGGCAAAAGCGGTCACCTCCTGTTTAAAAATGCTAGAGAATGTTGAGATGTTATTTCAGTTTGCAGTTGGTCATTTACTTTCTGGTGTAGATCTACAGTCATAGTTCGTATTTAGTATTGAAAGTAGCAACGACGTCGCAGGAAAAGAGCTTTTCGATCCGCGTCGTCGACGTGACCATTTGAATCACGAACATATTTTACCTTCATTTGAGAATGTTCTGAATTCGACCGGGAGTTTCCTATTAAACAATAATGTGATCATTAAGGCTAATATATCTGACCAAATTCGCGAACAAGGCGAAAAGGACAAAAGGAATAATGATAATTATTTACCTCATGAGTACTTACAAGTAGGGATGTCAACGACTCGCTCGGCTCGGCTCATGGCTCGATCGGTTCGAGCCGCGGCTCGCACTGAGCTGAGCCGAACCGAGCCGCGGCTCACAGGGAGCCGAGCCGAACCGAGCCGAGGCTCACAGCAAGCCGAGCCGAACCCAGCGCGGCTAGCAGCGAGCCGAGCCGAACCGAGCCGCGGCTCACAGCGAACTGATCCGAACCGAGCCGCGGCTCACAATGAGCCAAGCCCTGGCTCACACCTAGCTGAACCGAAACGAGCCGAGCCGATATGAACCACGGTTCGAACCGAGCCGAGACGAACGGAGCCATGGCTCAAACCGAAACGAGCTGCTGCTAATACCGAAGTCCGAACTAAGTCGCGAGTCACAAGGGATGTATTTCGGCTCGAAGAGGATTTTTATAAGACTTTGTATATATATACGGATATATATATATTTGGCGTCCTTTCAAAACACGAACATTTCGCATTCGTTTTGAAGTTGATTTTTCTCCACAGCAACGAGACTTAGCTGCATTCTGTTAAGAGTATATAATGGTTATCGGTGCTGTACTTTACGAAATCAACGAATATACTCCAATTAAATGCATAATATTTTTTTGTTTAGTTTCCTATCAATTTGACTTCCGTTCCAATTACTATCATTTTGGTGCACATGAATATACGTTCAATACTACCATCCATTTGGCGTCACAAGCGTATATTTCTGTTCATTTTTACTTCATTTTGACGTCCGGCGCTGTTGCCATTTTTTCCAACTTTCTACATTATATGAACTTATTGTCTTCAACTGTGTGTTTGTTTGTTGCACGATGTTCAGAGTCAAACACCATTCCTTGGGACACGCTTTAAACATAGCTTCCCCTTGACTTACAATTACAGGTTAATTATCGCACTTTGAAGTCTGCAAAGACAAAAGGTATGCCGAACGAAAAAGCTAACCTTTGTTCAAATCTTTTTTCTATTTTCTTTTATATTCCAGTATCCTAAAATAATTAATGATGTTTGGTTTTTATTATTCAAGTTACTGGGAATTTCCAGGCAGATAAGATATCTAGATTTTTCCACGAATGTTTCCGAAAATTTTGCAGTGTTGAAATAGCATATTTTCTGAAGTTATACTGAGAGTAATCAACCAATGCTTCTGTAGCAGGGATTCCGCCAGGGTTTTCAGTTTAGGGGGTGTAAAACCATAATTAGGATGATGTAAGTGGAGTTTAGAAGGGATTCTATAGATTTTTGACCGTAAAATTTTCAGGTTTGAGTGTTCTCGAGGATTTGGAGATGACACCACCTACAGGAGTGGTCTGACTGAAGCGTCATACGAAAAAACAAAAATCAGTTCCCATATACCCGTTTCGTTATATCTAATAAAGCTCTTTACTGTCTGAATTAAAATGAAAATTCGAAAATCTTATAACAAAGAGTTCAACTTCGATACGAAAGAAAAGATCATTCACTGAAACAGCATTTTCCAGGGTTTTAATCATTTTGAAAGTATATTCTTTTAAGGGGGATATTGATCATGCTGTCCTATGAATGCAGTATCAAAGAGGAGTTTGTCCGCGGTAAATTTGCCCAGGGTCAATTTGTCTAAATTAAGATTTTACCAAATATTGTATTTGCATGAACTTTGTACACATATAGTCATTATGAAGGCTTCCACAGGTTCAGCTAATACAGAATTTAACTATGTTTGTACAACGTTAAAAGAATTCACTAAAGCATATTGTGTTCTAACTAATTAGAAAAAAGTTTCTTCTGTTACTAGAAAATAAACTTAGAAAATAACAGAAAATAATGTTAGTCTATGCAGAGGAGTTACTAAGCTTTTCCAAATGTTATTCTCTTTCTGTCCTGCTCACCCTTCCGCCGCGCTACTGATTTATTGAATAAATATTTTTTTTCTTTTTTCACGTCTTGGTTCTCGATCTCGACAGGCATGGTTCAAGAAGCTTCTATACCTTCAGTGAGAAAAAAAATATTTAGACAGTTTCAGCAATGAGGAAAAAAAGACTGTATCACACACAAAACATGGCCCATTTCGAAATCTCTTGCCCTTTTGTGATAATTTGGATACCTTAAATAGAATGCTATAGAAATAATAACTACAACTCGATATACCTGTAAGGTAATAGGTAAGGAAAAATTGGCAACTACGCACATTCATCGTAAGAAAAAATGTATTTGGACTCTTGTATTTAGACCATACTACTCTCGACAGAAATATTTTAGGTATCCTTTTGTGTACAAGAGCACTCTGTGTGGTGTATTGAAGATTTCACACCGTGTTAGGCACAAGGAAGCAGCTTGGGAAACAAATTGAGTTGAATAACATTGGAACTACTCACTTTACTTTCAAATTACGTGCGGAAGGTAAAAGGTACTGAGACGTAGCAAAGCTTGTTGGAAAGCCATGTTCTACCGTTGGATACATCATAAAGAAACATAAAACAGAACAATTGGATTCCTTCTGGTCAACTAAGGAAACTAACTGCCCGGAATGAAAGCTACATTCTTCGTAGTGGCAGATTATGTTGCCTCAGTCAATAATTTCTTACATAGACATAATTTCTTGCTAAGCCGATGTTTCATTAAATGAGAAAATAGTTTCTTTTTCTAAAGTCACATATTAGTATAGGGAACATAAGGCTTCAACGCATAAGTGCAATTAGTAAATTACCGTTTAAGGCGTCACTTCCGCCTCACTCACCCGCTATTTCTTGAATTTTTAATTACTATCGCCCTTTAACATGTCGCCTCCACCTTCCTCTCCACCTTCCCCTCCACCTTCCTCTCCACCTTCCCCTCCACCTTCGCCTCCACCTTCATCTCCACCTTCGCCTCCCACCTTCCCCTCCACCTTCATCTCCACCTTCGCCTCCCACCTTCCCCTCCACCTCCGTTTTTTGTGACTAGATTTAATGATTTTTTTTCTCTGCTACTCTACCACTGTCTATTGATTTTTCTTGTGAACTATCGGAATTCCTCACCTCTCTACCGCCATTTGTTAATATCACAGCTAATTGCTGCTATTATCATCATTCATTAACATTATTGCTACCTTACTGTGTGTTAATCTATTGATAATGCAGCTAACTTATTGAATAGTGTTATAACTAAGTAATGAATTGTTAGTTTTCCTATACGGGTGAAATCAGAAGTACTTCAGCAGCTTCTTTGCATCAGGTGAATACTGTAATGGTATATTTAACATGAGACATGCTCGTGAAAATTTGTTACTGCCACTATGAACTTGCTTATTGCTGTAAAAAAGGCGTAGTTTTTAAAAAATAACATCAAATTGTGTTGCTAGCATTCTCTCTTGTTGTAAATCCATATTTTGTATGAATTTGCTCCGCTTTTCTCTTCGTTGCGTGTGCACGAGCGGAAGTTTCTCTCATACACTTTCCTTATTTGAAAATGTTTTGTCAGTTATACTGATTATCAATCTACCGTCTCTTTTTATGCATACATGTGTGGGTGTGTGTCTGCGTGTTGGCGTGTTAAAACCTCCCCAGTTACATAACCCAACCTTGGTTTATTCAATATTTCTAGATCACTCCTATAAATAATCAAAATGTTTGAATAAATTCTGACACGAAATAAAAAATTCTATTCAATTTATTCCTGTTTATCTCATGCCTCATGTATAATAGCAGCGAATAAAAGAGGGGATTTTATGAAAAAACGAATAATAAATCTCTCTTGTTGATTCTTTTTCAAATGGGAATAAAACTGAAAGATTCAAAAGTATGAAAACGGATATTCTCCCCGTTTTTTTGTGATGTGAGCTATTTATGAAGAGAAAATGTATTGTTCATGTTTCTTGGCCACTTGATATCCATGACGTTCGTAGCTAATAGTCTTTATATCTGCTCATGATATTGAAAAGCTTTTGTCGATTATAAGCAAACCTAGTTTTGTCGATTTTATAAAAGCAGTGATTACTCTTCTTTGCCAAGTTACGTGTACTAGATTATCTATCGCTTGCTACGCGAAGAGAATTTGGTTACTAAAACTAAATTATTACTTGCAATATGTTTCTAGTGCTTCAAAGTTAGAAAAAAAATGGGGAAATTGTTTGAACCAAAAATCTAACAGTCTGTGGTATTATTTATTGAAGATCAATGGAGAACAAGTGCTTTTTTGTGTACATGAACTATATTTCGAGTTAGAAAATTTCAATTAAAAATTAGTGTGCAAGATTTTTTTTATTCAATATAGTTCGTTTTCCCTCCCCCTAAAAAAATGGGGAAAATTCAGTGTGAACTTTGTGGTAAATCTATTGCAAAAGCGCATTTTGCGAGACATAATAAACGTAAACATCCACCCTCTATGAGTGATATTGATGAAGAAACAGTGCCAGCGAAGAAACGTAAATTAGACATGGTAACAAGCCCAGTGTGCAAGGATGAAGTTAGCATGAAAAATTTTCGGCGACATATGAAGAATAAACATTCATGTGAACCAGTGAGAAGCGCTTTTTCCAGGACATGTGCCGATTATGAACTTGTTAATAATGGTGGTGGTGATACGCACAGTTTTCTGATTAAAGTGAAATGAGTGTGTCGAGTTTTTGAAAAACCGAATAAGTGAGAGTGATGCAGTTCTGAAGATTAATTTTATTTTGACTACAGATTTTGTGAAGGGCGCAGAAACAGTGTGTTTTCCAGTGCATAGCGGGAATATGCTAGTTTTGAAATCAACGGTTGTGGAAGATACTATTTCAGAAATATTCAATAAATTAAAGGTGGATCAAGAGGAGAGAGCAATTAAGGGTTCAGGCTGGTCCTTATCCTCTACTACTAATCATAAACTTGAGGTGCATGTTAATTCCTTTAATCCAATTGCCGCAGGATGTAATGTTAATCTCCCAGAATTCATTAAGAAGAAAAAAGCTATTCTCAATATAAAAATAATCAAGACTCGAAATGCTTTTTATATGCTGTGCTAGAAAAACTTCACTCTGTTGATTCAAAACAGCATGCTAACCAAGTTTCTCACTATGAGCCTTATGCACATGAAATACTTCCCATTTTTGAGAATAATAACATTAATTTTCCTGTAAGCCTACATGACGTTCCCAAATTTGAGAAGCATTACAACGAAATGTTTTTAGTGCTCCAATTTCTGTCAACGTGTATGGTATAGATGATGAAAATGAAAAAGTCTTTCCCCTTCATGTTAGCAAACATCAATTTAAGGGAACTAGCATAGACTTACTGTGTGGGAAAAACGTAACAGTAACAACAACGGCATCTACATCATCGGCAACAACATCTCGGACAGTGATTGCTCATCATTACTGTTTAATAAGAAATTTTTCTCGTTTAGTGAGGAGTCAAGTTACTAGTGACAAACGTCATTATTATTTCTGCAGACGTTGTTTATGCCACTTTATAGATGAACATAAACTAACGCAACATGAAAATTTTCGTCGAGAACATGAACCAACTCGCGTCATTATGCCTGTTCCTGATTCAGTTATTAAATTCAAAACTGACTCCTCATTTTTAAAAGCAGATGTTGTAATAGTAGCAGATATTGAAATTTTTTTGAAGCCTGTTAGTGAACCTCGAGGAAAAAAATCAACTAATATTCAGAGGCATGAATTGGCTAGCTACTGTTACATAATTTGTTGATCGGATGGAACCTCAACGGAACTTCATTTGTATAGAGGTGATAATCCAGCGCAGCATTTTTTAAAAGGTTTCCAAACAGAGTTAGAAAATATCGTTCCTAGATTAGAGCAAAATTTACCCATGAAGCCTTTAAGTCCTGAACAACTTTCTCATCACCAACAATCACAGGAGTGTACTATTTGTCACAAAGAATATACTGAGAATAATCGAAAGGTTCGACATCATCACCATTTAACGGGCTCCTACCTCAATCCTCTTTGCATAATTGTAATCAACAAGTAAAAAAACAAAATATCATAAGCTGTTTTACACATGGGTTATCTTCTTATGACTTACATCTCTTTGTCAAAGAATTAGGTTGTATTCCAGGTGATGTAAAGGTTCATGCCGAAAGTGAGAAAAAGTATATTTCAATTTCAAAGTGGTTCCATCTCAACAATGGCAGAAAATTTGAAGTAAGATTTTTAGATTTGTACCGGTTTCTGCCATACTCTTTAGATGAATTAGTAAAAAAATTAAAGCCGGAAGAACTGAAATACACTCGTGCTCATTTCTTTGATGATGTAAAAATTGATTTAAGTAGAAGGAAGGGTATTTTTCCTTATGATTATTTTACTGATGCTTCAAAATTTAATGAAACAGAACTACCTCCTCAAACAGCGTTTAATAACATACGTAAGGGTAGTGAATGCAGTAATGAAGATTATTTGTTAGTTCAGCGAGTATGGGAAACATTCGATTGCAAAACATTTGCAGATTTTCATGATCATTACCTATCCACTGATGTTTTGCTATTAGCTGATGTTCTAGAAAATTTTAGAGAGGCGTGCATCAACTCATATAGAATTGTCCCAGTTTTTTCATACACATCTCCAGGCTTGTCCTGGAAGGCAATGCTCTACAAATCAGAAATTGAATTAGAATTATTTACAGATGTTGATATGCACTTGTTTATTGAAAAATCAATCCGAGGTTGTGTTTCTCAATGTAGTTTAAGGCATGTCAGAGCTAACAATAAGTTTCTCGGTAGTAAATTCGATCCTCAAAAAGAAACCTCGTTTGTAATGTACCTGGACGTGAATAATTTGTATGGCCAAGCCATGAGTATGCATTTCCCCTATGGAAAGTTTTCATGGGATCCAACACCAGAAAATTGGGATTCGAACAAAATTCAAAATTATCCCGACGAAGATGAACGAGGTTTCTTTGCAGAGGTAGACTTAGATTATCATGAAGAGTTACATGATTATCATAAAGATTACCCTCTAGCAGCTGTCAATGATTTCCCTCCTAAATTAAAACAACGAAAATTACTAAGAAACTATGTTGTGCATTTTCGATTGCTAAAATTTTATCTTGCTCACGGTTTAAAACTTGTAAAAGTACACAGAATTCTATGGTTTTCTCAATCGAAGTGGCTTAAGCCTTACATAGATCTAAACACCAAGCTACGCACAGAGTCAACAAATGATTTCGAGAAAGATTTTTACAAATTTCTTATCAACAGCGTGTTTGGGAAAACCATGGAAAATGTGAGGAAGTATACCGATATAAAACTTCTTTTTGATAAAAGAAAAGCTGAAAAACTCATTGCAATGCCGGAATTTAAATCTAGAACAATCTACTCAGAAAATTTTGTACTTATTCATATGCTACGAAAACTCACGAAATTAAACAAACCTGTGTATATTGGAAGTGCTATTTTAGATCTTGCTAAATTAGCAATGTACAAATTTCATTATGAAGTGATGAAACTTCAATATAAAGATAAGCTAACTGTTGTTTACACCGACACGGATTCGTTAGTCTATCATGTAAGTTGTGAAAATTTCTATAAAAATATGCTTAATTTAATAGACTATTTTGACACATCGAATTATCCTGTAAATAATCGATATAATATCCCATTGAGTAACGAGAAAGTACCAGGTAAAATTAAATATGAGATGAAAGGAATAGCTCTTGAAGAATTCATAGGATTACGATCGAAAGTATATGCTATGAATACAGTAGAAAAAAAGAAACAAAGAGGGTTAAGGGTGTGAAGAAAAATGTGAAAAATGAGATTACGATTGATGACTTTAAGAAGTGCTTCTTTTCTGGTGAACAATTAACGAAAGAGCAACATCAAATTCAATCACGTGAGCATACACTTTCGACTGTAAAGCAAGAAATATTAGCTTTAGACCCTCATGATAACAAGCGTTTTATTATTAATTGCAACATACACACACTGCCATGGGGTCATTATAAAATTGTAAATAGTGAAGCTAAAATAATTTGTGAAGTATGTAACCCTCATCAACCCTCAACTTCTGGACAGTCGTGTTAATTTTCATTTGTGTAACATTTAAATAGTTAGTAAGGTTTGTACATAGTTATTATCAAGCTTGTTCAAATGTTGTTAATAAAGCACACTCTGTGTGCTTTTTAAAATACTTTTTTGATTTCTTTGAATACATTTTGTTATAATATAGTTTATTCTTTAAAAATGCCCACTGACCTATTTGGATTTCCGCGATGTAAATCGCATGAGCATGAACCACTTTCAGATTCACCTTCTAACATCAATGAAAACCAGCAGACAGTATTAGACCAAAGAATTAAAATAATAAAGGGTGAAATCAACGCACTACGAAATAATTTATCTTCAAATATTGAAACCGAAATCCCAGAAGCTCAACAACATTTACTAGATCTACTTCAAAAACTTGATAATGAGTTGAAAAGTGTTATTCTTATATATTCACAGCTAGTAAATAAAAATGATTTTACCGAAGTTCAAAATATTATAACTACAATTCAAAATGAAGTACAATTCATAAAGAATCAATTCATTACAAATACTGCAGCACAAGATCTAGTCGATAATTTGAATAAAAAGCTTACGGAGTTGCAAAATACGTTTAATGATCTTCAAACAGCTGTGAATGTATTAGAAAACGCTCTTCAAAATAATCCCTCTCAAGAAGATCTTCAAAAGATGCAAGAAGTTATCTCGATTCTACAAAATGAACTTAAAACTATTACCAATGAAACAAATAAACTGCGCCATGATCTAACCAACCTACCTGTTTATAGTGATGTATCGGAAATTAGTAGAAAGCTTGGTGAGTTTGAAGCAATAATTAATAATATATCGGAACTCACGAATATTCAAATTGAACTAAAGAATCTACAGACTGTTGTGAATAACATTCCTACTGAGGTAAGTAGTTTACAGGAAGCACTTGCAAAATTAAATAAGAAATTAGAGGGTTTTAATATTCCTACAGATTTAATTAATCTTCAGCATATTGTAAGCACTGTTCAAAGTGATTTAATTGAAATTCAAAAGAACACACCGAAACAATCTGATATCGAGAGTATACGTAAGTCTTTAAGTGAATTAGCTACAAGTCAAAATCAAAATGAAATAAAATCAAAATTAACTGCTCTCCAAGAAACTATTAACACACTTCCAACTTCGCAAGAAGTAGAAATAATTAAAAAACGATAACTAACATTCAAAATGTAGTCGAAACAACCGAGAACCTCATTGAAGTAATAGACAATATTAAGATTCAATTACAAAACCTTCAAACTAGTATAACATTCCTTCCGACGTTAGAAGATATTTCTGGTATACAAGAAGTGTTAACTAATGTTCAAAATGAAGTTAAAGAAGTAATTCAAGAACATTCAAAATTCATTTCTGTTCATGGGGTTAATGAAATAGTTAGTGGGTTAAAGAATATGTTGAAACGTTTAGAGGATACAGCTGTAACGTATAACACATTAATTGCAAATATTCAGAAACAAATCGGTGATCTAGAAACGAAATACACTTCTGTGAGTAATTCTCTTAATAACATTTCTAAACAATATGCTGATATTAATGACTTTCGTAACCTAGAAGCATCAATAGCTCTAATGCCTACAGTGACTCAACTTTGGGAAGTACAAGATAGTATTAAAAATTTCATATCGATAACAGACTTTAATAGCAATAACGATGAAATAAAGAATGAAATTATCGCAAAACTGAAAACTTAGAAGATAAATTGAAAAGCGACTTGTATAGAGCCATATACGCTAAAACTAATGAATTATTAACATCAATACGCAACTTACATAGTGTTCAGTTCTTTACAATTTATTCAATACATAATAAAGAACGAGACTTCGCGCGTGGCAATGTTAGCTGCAAAGTGTATTTATTTAATATGAATACCCTATATTTTGAAATTCCTTTTTTGGGTAAGCTAAAAATTATTGGTTTTCATTGGCTTAAGAAGAAGAATAAAGAGTTTCCTATTGTCGATATATATTCAGCAAGCGGTGGACAAAAGTATGGCAATTTATCACTAGGAATACATGAGGGTAGTAGAGTTCCAGATGCTCCATCTGAAGACGAAATTTTACTTCATGAGTTCGATGTTGTAGAAGGCGATATACTTGTAGTTCGATCAGATAAATTTTCACCAGGTGAATATCCAATAAGTATTGATTTGATCTTTATTGCTCAATTGATTTCTCGATCTTTAAATTAGTTCTTAATTAATTTTCAATAGAATGAATAGTAGATTAGCCATTGTTGAAGAACTACACAAGCCCACAAGACAGAATTATAGGCGAATACCTGTTGTAACCAAGGGAATACACGATTTATGGCAAGCAGATTTGGTTGAAATGAACTCAGGAAACTTGAAAGCTTTAGCTAAATTAAATAGAGGGTATTCTTACCTTCTAACTATTATTGACACTTTTAGTAAGTATGCATGGGCTGTACCAGTTAAAAATAAAACAGGGGAAGAAGTTACAGAGCGTTTAATTCAATACTTGAAGCAACTCAACAAGCGCCAAAGTATTTGCAAACAGATCGCGGTAGCGAGTTTTATAATAAAGAGTTTATTAAATTAATGAAGCAAAAAGGTATTACTCATTACTCTTCATAAAGTTAAAAAAGCTAGTATTGTTGAAAGATTTAATAAAACATTACGTAATTTGATGTGGAAGCAATTCACACTGCAAGGTAATTACAAATGGTACAATATAT
>JAGDQP010021785.1:15665-31310 GCA_022664845.1 Lepisma saccharinum | reverse complement strand
TATATATATATATATATATGTTCCATTAGGGTATACACTAATATTGTTCTGGATGAAACACAGACAAATCAGTGTTCAAAAGTTGTTGTCTGTCCGTAGTCACCACTGCTTCTTTATGTGAGACGAGAAAAAAAATATTTATATACAAATGACTGACTGGATTCGAAATAATGCGAGTAAACAATCCAGTTTACGTGTCTGGAGAATGTGAAGGCTAAAGCCTAAAGCGAAGCCTACTACAAGCAGTAAAAGTTCACTTCACTCATCGTATGAATGAAGGTTATCCGACACGGCGTGAAGGCGGGGATAGATAAATGGATTAAGCCCCGGAATGCTTCACTGTGAGTTCGGATCAGAAGTTTAACTGACTCCTCTTTATGAATGAATGTACGCTGTGGAATACATTTCACACTGGCGTGAACGATGGCTGACACTAACAAGCTTCACAAAACATGATGGAAAGAAATGTTTTGATTCTAAGTTCGGCAAGTATATGTCCGTGAGACTATCACTTCACAGTCTGTGTTATAAAAACACGACACCACTGTTCATGTTGAAAAATAAAAAATATAACTGAAACAACGGATCAGTTTCCCAATAAAAATTGAGTTTCACGGCGAACGGTAACTGTCATGTTATGTACCTGTTGTGACTTCTTGACGAGGCACAAGTATCAACGTTTGCAAGTCAGCAAACCGAAATCTTCTAAGTCCACGGTTTGTTATGAACACTAGACTTCCTGATAAGTTCAATTACAGAACTATGACACTGTCACAAACTTAAAACGGAACTCGGTTACATGTTCACCGTCCAAGACTAATACAGAACTGAACCAACGGTGGTTCTTTGGTACCTTGTGGAGTTGCATTTCCACTCTCTTTGGATAGACTCGCCTTCTTAGACCGATCGGAGGGCCAAGCCCCACGGTTTGAGCAGATGAAAGCGATGTTGCCACATATGGTGGTCTTATATAATTTCAATATAATTTGCTTAATAATTAATGTCACGCATCCACAGTTTGCGTGAAGGTTTACATTTGTTAACTACACAATATACAAAGAAATACACACACTAGCATACCTAAAAACACATAAATACACATAAAACATACAATGTGGGGTTACTGAAGAGTTTACAATTACCGTCTGAGCGGTGCTGCCATTAAGTGGCAAACTTTAGAAGTTTGGATCAAAATAAAACCGCGTCAGAGAAACATGACGGGTGGCTAGAAAATGAAACAAAATGACCAAAAGAAAGGAAAGAAAGATGGTGATTCATGAAAGTACATAAAAATAAACAACAATATACATGAAAGGTTATTTACACACAATAATTAAATCATGACAACCATCGTTAATACCTAGAAAACAATAAAAGAAGTGTAAGCACTGCATGTTTGCACTACAGCTTTCCTCCATCCTGGGCTGGCGGCAGAGCGCAAGCAGACGAAAGTCCAGTAAATAGTGCGTGGCTGAAATACATATAGCAAGCTGATTTTTAAGATTATTGGAACGCGCGTCACTTTAAAATGGTGACAAGGGAAAACGGCAATTCCAACGGACTTTAGCTTAAGTTGTTACATCAAACATACAAAACACATGCGGAATCTACATATTCATACGCCGAGATAGCGTCCATCCAGAATAGGCTCGCTGGCCAGGGGATAGAACGGAGAGAGGGTACGGAGGGAAGATGTGAAATCTGGTCAAAACCCAAAAAATTCACGCTCTATTATTCATGGATTCTAACATCTCTCCAATAAGTTTTGAACAATACCTTGGGTACAGATATATGTCGCCAAACTTGCAGTGTTTCCGACTTATGAAGGAAAACTCAGAAATACTGTATGGTATTTTAGCAAGGTTGACAATCATGACAACTTATTTTAACTTGAGTAGTTTCTAGTTTCGAGTGTCGCTTGCTCCGTCTCTTCTATGAACGACGACGAAGTACCAAAAACGTATGTGATTTCCAGCATGGTGACTGATGCACAAGATGCAATTTCAAATAAATATCAACATATTAATATCAAAATACAAATACAACTAAATTAAATATGTGCATGACTATGTGCTGATACACTAATGATATGCAAGACAACTATAATGATATTCACTAAATAATGATATTCAAAAAAGGTGATATGTTTATAAATGATATGCAAATAACGTAATCTGCATATCGAAAATACACTAAAAAAATGAGGGTGCTGGGGTGGCACATTATACCACCTAGGGGGTAGATTTGAAAAAGGTTGGACTAGCTTTGAACATGGTTGGGTCAGCTTTGAACACATTATTAATTGTATTACAAGATCATTTAATTTTTAGTAAATGCTTTTAAATACATATAAGGAAGCAGAAGAAAGTAAACTAAAGTTTTACTAGCCATACAAAGAATATAAACTACGCAGTTGTTAATAAACGTTGAACTTACTTGCTTGCATGTTTCTTTATTGGTGTTATGAGGATTGGATAACCATTAGTTTGCATAAACTTTGAACTCGTGCAAATGTTGTTAAAAATGTTACACATAGCCTAGTTGAAATGTTTTACACTGTTAATATGTTGCAAACTAATTTTTCTTCTCAACAGTAAGTTTTAGCTGTAGAGACATAAGCTGCTACCGTTTTCAAATCTACCCCCCTCTTTTTGTTCAAAAGTGCCCCAATACGTAAAATTACGCACGTGTTGTTATTATGGGAGAAGGAGAAGGGTTATCAGAAAGCAACAAGGACAGTTTAATGCGTGAAAGAGTGTAGTTACTCCGTAAGTTAACATGGAAAGATATGCTACAGTTCTCTTCTCTCCAGAAACTTACAATCTCTGAGATGAAAACTTTGGTAAACTTTATTTTTATATGGTCCTGTCTAGTAACTTTGGACTTCGGCCCGTAACGATTCGCCTTTATTTGTTAAAATTCACATCCATGTCTCTGCCGGGACTCGAACCCGGAACTTTCGAGCCGATGGCCTACCGCCGCAGACCGCTCGGCCGGCAATCACTGAGACGAATTTTTACTTTGGTACCCACAAATTACATCAAGTACTACTTCGCCAGGTAACGTACGCAAATGGTGAAAACAAATGACAGCTGTGTGGCATGATGTTTGGAATTTATAAATGTAGGACAAATTAAATTTCATTTTATAAATTAAACGTTATCTCCACTGTTTTCAGGTGATCCGGTTCAAGTTCTCAACCTCTTATCAACTCAATGACGTGTGTATTTAGGGGGTTGGCCTGCCCCCCCCCCCTGAAATTCCGGTTATGCAAAAAATATATAATTTTAGGCATAATTATCTACATTTAGGATTGTAATCTCTTTTTCACAAGGACCTTGTGTTAGGTAAACATTAAAATTAATACAGAAAAATTGGCAACCGCCGCGACCAGGACTCGAACCCGGATCTCCCAGTTGCCAGCCGAGTATGCTATCCATTAAACCAGAGCGACACGTCAATGCTCTGTGTATATAGACTACTCCTCACAATCTTAAAGCCCCAATAACTGGTTATGAAATCAAGGCACCCACACATTTCAAGATTTTTAATCAGGAATGTGTTCTGCAACCGTACAGTTCGACATAATAGATGTAATTCCTTTTTTCACAAGAACCTTGAGTTAGGTAAACAT
This sequence comes from Lepisma saccharinum, assembly GCA_022664845.1. Taxonomy (NCBI): domain Eukaryota; kingdom Metazoa; phylum Arthropoda; class Insecta; order Zygentoma; family Lepismatidae; genus Lepisma; species Lepisma saccharinum. Next base: position 27,676 of record JAGDQP010021785.1, on the reverse strand, counting down.
CGAGATTAATATAGAAAAATTGACAACCAACCGGTCGGCAGCAAATGGGTGCAAATGTCAACCTTTTAACCTTGCCAGTGTAATAATATAGTATATATATTGTATAATAATATAGTGTATACACAAGAGATAAGCAATGAAATGTTGGCGATCTCAAATCAGAAACAAAAGAAAAATAAGATTGACATGAAAGAGAAAAAGTTGATGTTTCATATTACATAATACTATAATGATCCAAACATTTACATCAACGCAAAGACTCGTTTCGAAATCAAGAAAGAGCATGCATCTTGATAAATTAATGTGCTGTAATCAGGTACTTTGAATTTAATTTTTAAGGCCTTTAGGCAACTCAGGCTCAGACAAGATGGATGATGATGGAATGAAGAAAGTGGGAGGAAACGGAAGATCCGCAAGAAAACCCACGCACACGGTGTTTGTTTACCACAAAGTTCACATGGCACGAGGAGGGTTTGAACCGACTAACGGAAGCACCAGAGGTGAGCGCTCTAACCATTGAGCCATCGCGGTCCGCTCTAATCAGGTACTCTTTGGGCCTTTCCTGATAATGAAAACACAGTTGCTGTAGCTTTGTTGACTTCCCGTGGAGTCAATTAACAAAGTCATAAACGCATCGGCAGTTTTGAGGATGGGATAAAAGCCAGCAGCAAAATGCATTTCAGCAACATTTTGATGTAATTATAAAACTTCTGTGTAGGGATGGCTAGATCCGGGTCCGAAAGGATCCGGATATCCCAAACTCGGATCTCCGGGTTTCGGATATCCGGTCCAATGGATTCGTACGATTTGGGTCGCAGATTCAAAGACTTAGAATTCAGATTTCGTTATTATGATGCATCTAAAACTGCGATGGCAAATTATGAAAGGCCCTGGCCAATACCTTCCCCATCCTCTGCCTAACTCATCCCGGCCCGAGCCAAAGAAGAAAGGAGAGAGAGAGAATTGGATTTTTGAATGTTATTTATGGCCGTTAGACATCTAAGGCTCAGGCCAGGAGAGGGGAGGTATCGGTCAGGGCCTATGTTGAAGGTGCCACTCTGGCATTGGCCTGGTGTGACAGGAAAATCACTGAAAAACCTCAGTCAGGATGGTCCAACGTTGGAATCGAACTTACAACCTCAGGAACCCTACGCCAACGCTCTACTTGTGAGCTACGGCGCGGCGGTTCGGTAAGAGAATCAGCTCTTTCCCTCTCCTTCTTCTTCCTTCTCTTCCGGAGAGAGAGAGGGAGAGAAACGGAAAGAGAGAAGAGGGAGAGAAGAGAGAGAGAGAGACCGGGATGTGGTAGGCAGAGCATGGGAAAGGTATTGGCAAGGGCTTTTTATAATTTACTATAAATAAATGCAATTAAATTCAATGTATCTGAAACTCTAAAAATTTATTTTATAGAAATAGTTGTGTAGTTGATTGCTTTTGTTTTTGTCCAAAGTTAGTTGATAGTAACGTCATTCTTTTTTTAAAATTCATGCTTTATTAGTCAAAAGCAAATTACGTAATCTGGAAAAGGAGTTTCGTATTTTTTATCTCGCTGCATGCTTAAAAGAGAAGAAAGGAGGACATATTTTTGTTCTATCCTTCTAAGAGTGAAATGTTTAGTACATAGTGACTGATAACCACGTCACAGAGCAAAAGGCAGGCATGGTTTGCGATGGGGAGGGCGGGGTTTGAAGAGAGAAGCAGGTGCTGTCGATTATTTGTTTTCCTTTTGTCACTCCAATATATGTAATAGTAACAGGGCCACGGTGGCTCAGTTGGTAGAGCGCTCACATCTGGTGCTAGGGGTCGTCAGATCGATCCCTGTTCATGTCATTTAGGTCTTGTGGTGGACAAATACCGTGTGTGTGGGTTCTCTCGGGGCGTTCCCGTTTCCTCCCACTTTCCTCATTCCACCAATTCATCCCATCATCATGCATACGGCATAAGCCATAGTTGCCTAAAGACCTCAAAAATAAATTTAAAAAATCAATCTATTAGTAACAGACTATTACAGGACTGGTTTCAATAGCACTACTCTTGTAATTCATGTAAAACTAAGCAATTTTTCTCTCTTTCTATGATTCTGTTTTCCCTCTCTCTCTCCTGACAATACTCCAAAATGAAGAGTAAATTAAACCAAAATAAGACTTATCGTTTGCTAGCCTAAAAAAATCGCCAAAATACGTACGATAGGGTACCCACAAGCAGGAAAAATCAGGAAATGTCAGGAATTTCAAGATTTATCAGGAGAAGTCAGGAAAATTATTAAATATGAGGTCAAAAGTGAGGAAAAAGTATAAAATCTACCGTTGCGTCAGGAAATTTTCCCTCAGGGTTTCATATCTGTGTGAAGATGCCAGTACATTCTTTTCACAAAGCTTTGAACCGTATCTCCAAGACAAGCAGGCAATTACCAGGATAGATTATTTCTATGCTTCCCTTCTTTGAAACAGCAAGAACAAAAAAGAAAAAATACCTCATCACTGTGGAAAGTGGTAAAGTCAAGTTTGATATTTTCCCACGCAAATGCTACAGTTGAGGGTGGTTTCTCTATTAACAACTCTCCTCTTAATGAAATCCAGTGTGAACATACAATACTAGCACTGAGGAGAGTGCATGATGCTGTTATCAATTGCAAAGGAATCCATGCATCATTAAGAAAATGCGCATATATGCAAGATCTGCTCGGAGGCGATATAAAGATTATCTGAAAACACAGCGTAATACTAAGAAAATAGAAGAGAATAATTCTGTAAAAACGGAAGATCATGAATGAAATAAAGAAACTGGAAGATGAGCAAAAGAAGTTGAGAGAAAAATCTGAAACTGAGCAAGACTAACTTTCTTAGAAAATCAAGTTTTTGCGGAAGTTGTAAAATTAACATCTGTTGATATTGTTGAAACTTCTGTTTTCGTTCTTGTGATATCGTTTAATTATTGTAATAGTCTAATATTCATTGCTTATATTCATAGAATTTATTAATATGTATGTTGTAGTTGCTAGTATTTTCTTTGGCTTGACTTACATAACATGTCCATGACGGAAATAATGTAAAATTGTGTTAATTTTAATCAGTACCTTTGCAAAATATTTTTAGTAAAAACATTGTTCCTGTAATTTTATTGTAAAAGGAGTAATAAAATCATAAACTTTGCTACTCAAGTGAGAAATGGTCAGCTATGGGGCTGGTGGAGGCTGCATGTAAAAGAAAACAACATATTTTGCAAAAGTTAAAATAGAATAGCCTGAGAGTCAGGAATATTTTAAAAATCTGGGCAGGAAAATTCAGGAAATGTCATGAAATATAAGTTCACAAATTTTGCGCCCTGTACAAATTAGGAAAGACTATGATGATATGTCAATGACCCAGATATCTGAATATCCGAAACTCAGATCCGAATTTTGATTATACGTCCAGTTTTGGAGCGGGTCTATCCTTGGGACCCGGCCTGACCCGATTTAGGCCTCCTCACCCGGAGAACAAAGTAGAGTATTTGATTATTTCCTTGCGTTTCAGGGGAGACGGATATTGCAGGTGTTAACCCCTAGAGAACGTAAATTTCGAAACCAGAGCTCATTATTCTCAGACCGGGTTAATCGGGTCAAGTTTCAAACCGGATCACGTATATACTGATCAGGCCGGGTCACTAAAACTTACCTGGTTTTAGCTCTACCGTGCTACTTCCTCTATATAAGTTATTCGTATTATTTTTTCAGAATTTCAGAGGAATTCAATATTTCAATATTCCGATATTGTTAAGTATATTGACACTGTTCGGTATTCCCCCAGCAAGCCAGGAGACCTCATCCCGACGTCAGCATTTGGTCTGTGAAACTTGGCCAACGAGCGAGCCTACGGGCAGGCCGACGTCGGGTTTTGTAAAATCTCGACCAAAAGGCGACTTCAGCGGGCGGGTTTTGGGCGGGGTTACGCCTTTATGCCGACCCCGACGGTGGCCCGGAAGGTGGCTCGATGACACTGACGGCGGCCCGGAAAACGGCCCGACGACCAATCGTCACATGGATCGCGCCGACCAGACACGAACCCAGGGGTTTCTGGGGGTTCCAAGGTGTGTCTGGGCATGAAATGTAGTATGTATAATTACGTCTGAAGTTATACTATTTTTCCATAGAACTGTGATTTTGGGGGTTCGAACTCCCCGGACCCACCCCCTAAATACACCGACCATTCCCTGACTACTAGTTGGTCGGGTTGCCGTTGGGGTCAGCATTTGGCTTGCTGGGTCGGTATATCGATATTTCAGTATTATCGGTATTTTCGGTTTCTCGGTAATTTTGGTATTTCGGTATATCTGTATTTTCGGTATATCGATATTTTTGACAGCCCTAGCAAACAATATAAATAAATGTACGCAATATTGTTGATTCATCTATTGCTAATTTGTCTAAAGGAAATACTATATATTTCTCTGGAATTATAAGTTCAATGCATGAATCCTTTTAGGTATTTTTTGCATTGATTTGGAATTTAATTGATCGATTTGAGATACTTCCCCGAGCAAAGTTGATGCCCATTATAAACTTACATTTTTGCAATCACAAGCATAAAACAAGCATCATACATATACTGTACATGTTTTACATAGTTGAATATTAGTTTAATGACAATGTACATTACTCTTCTACGTGTGTGAAACATGCTTTGGCAATATAACGGAATCTCATATTATATGTATTTCACTGGTAATGAAAAAATGTACATCGCATGTACATTGCTTGTATATCTTTGATGATCATGGTAGTTTCAACGTTATAATCACTGTCTGTACACCAAATGTACCTCTTACAACACATGTAAAACTCATACAATATACATATTAACAGTAACAGCCAATTTACATGCGTTTAACATGCATTATTCACATGTATGTTTTCCACAGTTTAATATCTTACAGGTAATCAACATTCTACTGTTACAAGTACAATACATGCACTGTGAAACAACAACACATGCATTATTCATGTGTTGTATATTATCCACATGTTGCGAGTGCACGCAAAGGCTGTTTGGTGCATGTACAATGTGTACACACATGTTGATATTTACAGGCGCACGTTCTACTGTCTCATGTTATATGCATGTTCTGTGATTGAAACAGGCGGTTAAGAGGCAACGAATGTAGTACAGATACTTTACATGCATTACAGGCCCATGTTTCCCTGTTTTTAGAAACATTTTCCTTATGTGATATCCTTTGTTTCGCAAGTAACTCAATTTACACAAAAATGTCACATGGACGTTTGTTCACGCATACGACTCAACTGTACAGTTAGCTAGAAAGGGAGTCCCGAAAGGAAGCAGGGTTCCCCAGAAATTATTCGAAGGTGGATCGAAATAAGAATGGTGAGATTATTTACCAACAGATAATAATAATTTTTCGTGAGATATCAATGCCTTAAACAGATTCCGTATGCGGAACGATTTTACCTTTAAATGCGTGTCTATACAATCAGGTATAAAAACTACATACACGTTAGAGTATCATTATCCGTTTGGATGGCAGTGATTAAGCATATCATCATTAATCATGTGGGAAGTCATTTCATAATCATTCATATTCATATTCATAGTCATACTCATATTCAGACTCAGACTCATTTCGACTTAGATTTTCTTCAGATATTTTTTTCGGAATAGTTTACTTGTTTTGAGGAATCCCTTGCGCACCCATTGCGCAATTTTAGAATATGCAATTTTAGATGAAGTAGCTTAGAAGTCTTTGACGATAGCATGCCTTATCAGTCCCAACCGTTGATAATATTGAAAATGTGACGCTCATTCTCCTATGCTCTCGGCAACCTGTTGCTCGGAAACGAGGCCAAATGTCTACCCGGAGGGGGCATTCCCTAGCACACGTTGGCTTACTCACGCGTACGACTCTCTTGCGTTGGCATAAGACGCGAGGTCAGTAAAAATTCTTTTGCTGACACATCACAACTTTGCACTTGTACTCGTTAGGTTAAAATATTCAATCATTGTACCTTGTGTAAAGACTACAATTCTCCAACCAATCAGATTGCCAGATTCTGTTCTGATTTTGATTACTGATTAATCGATTGTATTAAATAATCGAACAGTGAAATTAAAGTTGCAGGATTCCAAAAGAAAAACAAAACAATGAGCTATAAAGTTACAGATGAACAAATTAAAGAAACTGCTTTAATTTACGAAAAACAATCAATTTTGATTTCTGGGACACCTTCTTTCAGAAAGAAGGGTGAAGAGAACTTGTGGCATGAATTAACGAAATCGCTAATTGCACGTGCGGTTCTTGTAAGTCTGAAAGCAGTGCAGGGAATTATTCTCTTACGTTGTATAGTCTGGCTAAAATTTACTTTATCTACTCCAGCTATTGAGCCATATGTACGCTCTATACCGCTCATTTTCGTGTAAATAATTATCACAGATTCATCTCTACCCACACAGTGACAGCCAATAATCCAAAAATGGTTGCGAAAAGCCACGTGTCATTATTAATTCGTTAAATACCTTCTTGAGTTGATCAATTGCAACGGCCGACCGACCTGTCTCAGATTTTCCAGCTTTCTTCCTCATCTTCCTGCTTCCTTTTCCTCCTTATTCCGCCCGGGCCTTTGATGAAGACCATGAATAAAATTAAAATATTCTTTTTAATTCACCAATTAAATAGACCGGTACCGTTAGTTCGCGTTATAAATGACACGTATTTTGATCATGGACACTATGTCTAGCGAGCGAAGATGCGTTTGAATAAGCCAGGTTAGACTACATTTTTCATTATATACTATGCATATTTAGCTGAGATTCGATTTGAGCTCTGCCTTTAACACTCACATCTTGTGCTTGTCCTGAACGCGGATGCCTTTGGCCTTTCAGCTCTTTAATTCTAATTTCACATTTGCTTTACTCAAACCTGTTATATTTACGTTTCAACCCTTGCACACATGTTCCAAAGAATATATTTCATCAATAGATTTTACATTTTGAGAGTAGATAATGTAATTTTTACCCAATGTAACAAAGTTTCGAGTAATGCAAGTGTGATAAGAGTGACAAAGAGGAAAATCCAAGGCCTATTTAGATGCACCCCACTTCAGGACAAGCAGATGGTTTGAGAGATAAAGGCAGAGCTAAGTGAACCGAACATAGGGGATCTGGCGCCACAATCCGAAACTCAAAAATATTGTCTAACCTGGCTTATTCTGACCCATCTTCGCTAGATAGGCATACTATCCGTGATTTTTGTATCAAAATGCGTGTCGTTCATAACACGACGTAACAGTATTACTTTATCTACTGCCGCATTTAATTGTAATGAACTAGAAACAGTTGACTTTGAATTTTATTTATGGTCTTTAGGCATCTAAAGCTCGGGCCGGGATAGGGAGGAACAACACCGGAAAAACCTGTCATGATGGTGGGTTAGTGAAATTGAACAACTCCAAACGTATTTAATGAATTTATAATGACACCTGCTTTTTCGTAACAAAATTTGGATTATTTGCTGTCGCTGTGTGTGTAAAGGTGTGTCTGTGATAATGTGAACTATAAATGTATGTAGAAATGCAAACTATGTTTCAATATGCCCGAAATCATATGATTGATGATAAATGGGTAAAAATAAATAAATAAATATGTGGAGGTTTGGCACCTAACGGAAAGCTAACAAGGTGTAGAAGATGGCTGGACTACCTAATACCACGATAATGTATTAAAAAAAACAAGGGCTATAATTAACCCTGGATAGTTCATGAATTAGTAATATTCAAGGAGAAAAACTCAAGAAGATACTTTCACTAGTGACACAATATACGGGTGTAGAGAGCTGTTCCCTCTACGCATATAGTCGAAATGAATAAAGCAAAATTTCCGACTTCTCTGTGGACATAAGTACAATATATACTCTCGTAAATTGTACCAAATCTTAACGAAGCGGAAATTATATTTCCACCATCACTGTAAAGAAACCTTCTTCAGTACACATAAGGGTAATGAAACTGGTGAGATTATATTCTTTGTTCAAGATACATATTTAGCTTACACTACTATATGCTCATTAGGATGGGTCGATTTTTTTTCGAATCTGAAAACGCCTGGGGCGACAAAAGTTGCCTAATGAGCAGTGTAATTAGCATGCAAAATTTGGAGGAAATCGGTCGACATCTTCTCCCCCACCAACGCCATCTTTGTTTCACTTTTTGATATCATATGACTATTCACCGTATATGATATCATATGACTATTCACCGTGTGCGATTCCCGTTTTTTAGGGTTAAAGTTTCCACTGATACGTGAAAATGTTTGTATTTATATTTTCTGTACAAAAAATGATATTTTAATCATATTCCCGCTAAAATTTCTATTTATTTGCACAATTTCTTAGCAACTATGAGCGAGGAGAATCTGCATTGTTTAATTGTAATACAAGAATAGAAAAGTATACCAAAATTTCAGGAAAACAAAGAGGTTTTGGGGCTTTTCCATTGTTGTCTAATGGAAAAATGAGAGAAAACACTTTTTCTATTTACTTGCGTCATCACACACACACAAAACTTCGTTCAAATTTTCTTCTGGCGTTTTTCAATTCTAGCTGGATTTTGGTGTTTTAGGCCTAAAAGCGTAATTTCCCTTTCAAGAACTGGCAACAGTGTACATATGCTTTCTGTTCTGTATTTGTAACAGTGAGGTGTACTATGTTGGATGTGATAGTTTCAATTGCGTAAAAGGTAACTGTTCTGCATTTTTAAACGTGGAAAAGTGGAACTGACGCTAGCTACGAACTAAAATATACCTAATTAACGTAAATTTAGGAAATGGAATCAGGCTCGAGTTCAGAATCTAGCTTGTAACATATAACAAGAGCACTAGCGTTATGTCCACTATTCGGTCCTCCATGCAATTTTAAACAGAAAGTCCTACCGACTTACGCAGATGTTATTAGATGCTGCCAGTGGGTGCGTTAAAATCGCAAAATATCGCTAAAAGAACCTCCATTTAAGGCAATCAGCGGAGAAGTGGCGGAGAAACTCGAGAGCATTTGGAAGACTGCTTCTATTCCCGTTGTATCTCACCAGAGGATTCAAGAACTGATAAGACGTTATAACAAGCAATACTTAAAATTCCTGAAGGTACCTAAGAAGAGATAAGATCAAGACTCATATCAGAGCAAAGTGTTAGAATTCAGAGGATAGGCGGAATACAAGCTGTTCGACATCGCGGCATGTAAATGCGGCTTGTTGATGTGATGTAACTGCACGAACGAACGAAAGGTTCCCTTATATGAGGTCAATTTTCTATTGGATCAAAGAACTGAAAGGAAAATGACAATTGACTCTTTGGATGTCCAAACTACACGAATATTAGAAAGGAGGACAAAGGGAAGAACAGGAGAGGATGGCGGTCGGCGTCACAGCGAGTCTAATGTAGGTCAGTCCAGTTCCATCTCTTACATTTTTCAAAGTTCGTCATCATCAGTTACCGAACCGAATTGTGATCCTGATTTTGTTGATATTCACGACTCGAAGCAAGCTTCTACCTCATCATCGTCTCAAACTGAGGTTCCCAGCAAGCCGAAACAAATGAGACTCCATATGAAAACCTTTACCACCACTGCTGACAGGTACGGAGTCTCTGATTGTGCTGCCGCTTCCCTCGCCTCAGCTGTGCTTGAAGATATTGAAGTAATCACGCCTGATGACACATCACATGTGATCGACAAAAGTAAAAGCAGAAGAGAGCGGAAAAAAAGTCGACAGGTCCATCTCGATGAATTTTCTTAAGTGCAATTACTTGGCCTTTATTTTGACGGCAGAAAAGACAAAATTCTTGTTCAAGTCAAGAGAAATGGTAAGTTTTATAGAGAGAAAGAGACTGAAAACGTAACGCTTGTCCGACAACCGGAAAACGAATACTTGGGTCATGTGACACATCAAGCAAGCACGTCACGTGGAATCAAAGAAGTAATTGTTGAGTTTTTGAAGAAGAATGACATCGATGTGTCAAAATTGTCAGTCATTTGATGCGATGGCACTGTGGCAAACACTGACAGGAAGAGCGGTGTTATACGATTATTAGAGGAAAAGCTGGGAAGGCCTTTGCGTTGCCTTTTATTCCTGCTACATGCTAACGAGTTGTCACTACGCTATTTATTCCACTACTTAGATGGTGATACAACTGGCCCACGTAGTTATTCCGGAACAATCGGGAAGCAACTTCAAACTTGCGACAATTGCCATTGGCATCTTTCGTTCCCATTGACAGCAATGTGCCAACTCTGTCACCAGAAATTGTTAAAGATCTTAGCAGCGACCAGAATTATCTTTACGAGATTTGTGAAGCAGTTGCTCGTGGGGAATGTTCCATCGACTTGTCGCAAATAAATCCTATCCCACTATCCCACTCACTGTGGATTACGCTGGGAAGTAGACAACTCAGGAAAACGTACTTCGTGTAAGCATAATAAAATGTAATCATATCACGTTTGTATTCTATGAACAAGAACATATATTCAGTTAGGAGGTATTTTATGTGGAAAACCACAACACAATCTTAGTAATTAACAAATATAGAGAATTACTACAGGGGGTATTACAAACTGAGGAAAGCGTAGTTCTATCTAACAGGCCTGTTTCAAAGATAGTGCCCGATACATATCAAAGAAAGGACCACTACTGAAAATATATTTTAAGCACGTCTCCTGTAATACTACAACCACAAGCACAATCAAGAAAATTAAAAAGAAATTTATAGTTAATTAACAGTTACTCACATCCCTTGTATTTTCACATTCCTCAACCTCTTGAGGGAGCATTTTATTTTTGTTCTTCAATTTTTATACTTTAAGATATTCTACAAGCATCTATTAAAAGACTGCCTCCATCTTGATTCCATGAACGAATGTTCTTCTCTCTTCCTTCTTCCTTGTCGACAGAAACGAACCAGTTACTCTCTCGCTAGATCACGCGAGTAGTAGAGGGAAGCAGATCTTTAAATTTTCTCGAACGCTGAATGGCTGAAATTTTGTAACGTCGGGGATAGATGACGTGAATCACTTAATCACCTTATGACCTTATCTGTTGATCTACTGATATGTTATTTGTTGACTTATTGATATTAGATAATCTCTTGTCCTGTGATCACCTTTCACGTGTTCGTGTTAAAGTTTAGAATATATAGAGAGTAGTAGTGTCGTATTCATCAAAAATTGACTTGAGCTTCACAGTCATGGCGAAGCAGCAGCGGAAGCAGTATCAACAAGATATAGAAAAAGTTGACTTGACATCAGAAGATTAAGATATAGTGGAGATATTATCATTACTTGATAATGGTAATGTAAAAGAAGATAGAGAAGAAGACCGAAATATATAGTTTCTTAAGATCTAAAGCAAAGTCAGAAGATCGACTATCACCATCATTATTATTATCATCTTCTGTAGTAAAGAAGGAAGAGGATGATGACGACGATATTAGAAAGGTTTATTTCTTTATAGTACCGAAGAGGCAGCAGAAACAAAGAAGCGTGTACTATAGGGAGTGAATTATCCTGCAAAGAAACGTTTGCTTTATGCAATTACACGTACAAAGTAGACAGAACTAGGATCAGCAGAAGAAGAAGTAGCCACAGTAGCAGCATCAACAGGATCATCAACTTTGGTGAAATCTGCCAGAGTAATAGCGAAAGTTTCACCTGCTGTGCCATTAGTGAAAGCAACTGCAACAGCAGCAGCAGGATGAATACTTGGAGTAAGTGAAAAAGTGAAAACTCTGAAGTGTGGGTGTAAAAACCAATGGGTTGATGAAAATGTATTAAAGAAGTAGAATCCTGAAACTCGAGTGATATGCCAAGATTGCTTTCACGATGAATACAATCAAACTGGACATGCATGTTTAGGATATTTTAAAAGTGAAGTGGTAACAGTAGAACAAATTGAAGAACATTTAAGCAAATCAGTGTGGAGAATTATTTTGCAATCATCTACATTAACCGAACTTTATCACATACACACACACACA
>JAGDQP010021785.1:0-15565 GCA_022664845.1 Lepisma saccharinum | reverse complement strand
GACAGAAGGAATGAGTGAGAAGAAAGTGAAGTGAAAATGTCAGACTTTTTTGTATATTTTATCATGGTGTTTATAAAGTGGAGGGATGTCTCTTACGAACCTTTAGAACATATTTAAAGGATAATCCCATTCGGTGTAGTTGCTGCAAATTAAAGATTCCTCCTAATAACAATATATATTGTAATGCATGCAAGTGAAAATCGAAATCCAAAAATTATATTTTATTCATTTCATACCAAGTTAAGTAACATATGATGTAAGAAAGCAATAACTTAATGTACAATGTAAAGAATTCAACATTCATAAATAAATGTCATTCCTTAAACGTTTAACAATGGCTAGCCTCCGCACAAAATATCATAAAGTATGACTTAAGTAAGATTCCGGAAAAAGGTAATTGCTGACTACGAAGACTGTTATATAATCAAGTCAAGTAACGCAAAGTTATATAATGACAACAATTGTGTCACGAGAACTGCTAATTAGCACATTCCTTAATGTAAACAAACAGAATCATAAAACCTCCCAAATTGAGCAACAAAGTGCTCAGTGTGCTTCAACGCTACTCAGAATAATAACTCTAAGTCTCTCGCACAATCTTTCGTTCTCCAAACTCTAATACGTAAGTAAAGCTTCATGGTCAGTCAACTGCTTGCTTCTAGGTTCTTCCTAGTCTCCATCTCTCTAACTGGTTATACATACATAGGTTAGTCAATGACGATTAAAGTCTACGTGCATTAATTTAGCGCTGAATTTGTCAATCGTAATTATGTTATTTTAATTTGAATTGTTGACTTTCCATTTATAAAATTAAACCAATCTTAAAAACTTTCATACTCAAAATTAATTCCAAAATCCCTCATCCATAAACCACAAAATCTTCATGTATGGGTCATCCGGTAATCAACAGCCTAATCCAGGTATAAAAACAACACACCAAGTCTCTACTGCCCGCTATTATACCTGGTCCATAATATTACAAAACAATTCAAGTTACGCTAACTTGCCCATCTTTTTAAATGCTAAAGAAGGCTAGCGTTCTCCAAAAATCCCAAAAATAGCAATATATATATATGGAATACAAAGAAAGTACTACGAAAACATTTAGCGAAAGATCACGAACATTTTCTCGAGTACTATAAAATTTTCCAACGACAAGGTCAAGTAGATATTTCTATAAATACTTTTTTCAGTCTGTATAGCATTAGTACGTAATTGTGAATTAATTGGTCAATTCATACTTGAAGTTATTCACGAACAATTTTCACTAGAAAAACCTCTGTCTTCAGGTCAGTACATCATTGACATGCAAGTTTCCAAAAAAATTGCGTGAGTTTATTATGAGAGAATTTTGTATAATATCTTGTGACGATAGTCTTTTATACCACTGTTCAGTAAAACTTCCTTGTAAAATTACAGAATTAGAACGAGCGTATCTAAATAAGAGGGAATGATAAACAGGAAGCTTTCATAATTTAGAATGCACCACTTCAAATGGATACAACTTAACAATATTCGAAGAATAATATTTCAATTGTGTAAAAGTGAAGCTACGTTCTTTTGTAAACGTCTTGAAAAAGAACAGTGGATTAAAAACTATTTCACTTGGAAGCGTTGATAATATATATGGAACAGAATGTCCTGCACTGGAAAAATTGTATTTGATTATTGGTATGTGAAAATGTACTTATCATGACCCTGTCGAAGTTAATGGTTATGCACTAAGGAACTGCTCACAACTACAGTATTGGATGAAGCATACAAAATAAAAAGATCTTGTAGAAACCTTATCAGCCATGCAAATGTAAGAAGCATGTGCAACTTGTACTTTAAATCACTTTACTTGTTCTTATTAATGAAGATTATGCTTATACTCTATTTTCCTTTATTTGTATTTGAAATAACCTTGATAATAATAAAAATGAGGTTTTTAAAATAATAATCATATAAAAAACAAAATATTTATTTTTGTTATATATTAAAACATTATTTAAATTTTTCTTTTCCTTTTATATTTTTACAAGTGATTCTACAATTTTATCATTTCTCTCAAGATTCGTAGTTTGAAAAGTAGACATATTTTCTCCTCGTACATTGAAAGAAAGAAATTCAATACAGAATAGACCAAAAATAACATTAACATGTTGAAGCGGAGTTTTATTCACTCAATATTTTACAATTAGATTTTCAAAAAACTACAATTGGTTTCGTAGGTTTATTTCCAAAGCTATCAAAATATTATCCTCGACCATTGTGATTAATATAAATAGCAGTCCAGTAAGTTCCACGAAAATATAATGGACTTAAATTTACAAAGAGGGCCGCTGTATATTCGATTTGTTTAGGTAGCGTATGCGATGAATACATTCCAGTAAGTCTTACTGCACTAGCACAGTCCTGAAGCACTACTTAAAAATTTCTTTACTCCACATCACAACTAGTTTCACTAATTGATGTTGGTTCATAAACTTTTCTGTTTTCAGGTAAGATAAAAGAACGGAGATATTAATATGTTAAGAACTTTGCATACACTGAAACGTCTTCTAAGACACACCGAAAACGTGCTAACTGATGAAGATCATGAACACAACTTTGCATTGGATGCTAAAGCATTATATTTCGGACACTTAATGTCCTCTAAATTAATCACTGTTCTTTGTAGAAGAGACTCAAAAAATCTTGACGTGCTTTTCCATGCCTGTATAAAATTTCATGTTGGACGTGCACTTAGGTTCTTTTAACTGTACAAGTTTTTCCTGTAGGAGATGTTTTCAACTTGCCCATCTTCAACTTCGCCATCAATCCACTCTAAACCAAACACATGCTGACTTAAACATTCATTTACAAATCTTAAACTTGGAATAGTAATTTGTTATATTTGAAAGGGAGGTTTGAAAAGTCAGGTTTGAAAACTATTAGCATCAGGATTATGTTTGGCTAATTCTTTAACTATGAAATTATTTTCTTCCCTACACTTAAACGCTAAAAAGTGTACGACAGTCCTCACGGTCAATCTGAAGCTGAACTAAATGTTACATAATATAATCTGTATATACATTACGAACTTTATCAATCTGGATAAAGGAATCAAATTTAGCGTAAACAATACATGAAATTTTATGTGCCGGTGCTACACTGAACCCTATTTTGAGATTAACAGTATAATCCTTAATAACATCCCATGTAGACTCATCCAAAGCATTAGCAGCAGACAGAATAAGCATAAAGAGTATATCCATAGGGCAATCAAAATATGTGACCGTGTGACTCACACTATCATGAAATATACCAGTTCCAGAGAACAGGGTATCTTCGAGCAGGGGAACTTCGAATGTATAGCTGATTTCCATAGTCCGGGGTGAGGGGAGTAGATGGAAGAAATGAGAACCAGCTTGTACTTGTAACTTGTTAACATTAAAAGTTTGAAAGCGGAATGGATTTTCATGGTATTTTCCACTGAATGCAGTTTTTGCAATAAAACCTATAACGAGACCCTTCGGTATATTTCCAAGAATTACATTATCAAGATTATATGAAGTAACATTTGCAGAAATAATATGTATGCTTTTTTAATTCTACTTAGTGGTAATTTTGCAGTATCCTGAATCATAAAACTGCTTAATCATAAAGCTAAATCTGCAGAAATATTAATACGTCGGACGTGTAGAATAACATCTATTTTAACTTAAAATGATTAATTCTCAGTTGCTATTAAAATGAATCATCTTTAGTGCGAATTAATTTTATGCGAATATTAATTTATTTGGAAGAATACGATGTAATTCTGAATATCAGTATGGAGTCGTCCATACATATCAATGGAAGCGCTACCAGCAACAAGAAATTTTCGTTTATAAAAGTCAGTATTGTTTTCATTGAGAGTATTAAAATGTCCTGCAGCATTCTTATACCACAATCAAGTGAATTAATGGGGTTTAAATACATCCTCAGAATAATTAAGTAATTTTTATAATATCCTCGGAACAGATATGTAACATTTGAAAAGGAAACAATTTTATCATTTAAAGAAATATGTAATTGACTAAAATTGTATGTAAGAAGTTGTTCGCTGAGGCTACAATATCTGCCTCTATAGTTGGTGTTCCTACTGCTCCTACTTTTAAATTATCACCATATCCCTTTAATACCTTACACTTAACATAAAGAAAAATATGAGGAGGAAGAGTATACTCGGCAGTTTCTCCAGGTACAAGAAATTCTATAGGTCCATCAGAAGAAAGAGAAGAAATTGGTCGATAGTCTAGCATGCGACATGATTCGATAGCAGTCTGAGTCATAGGAACAGAAACTATATAGAATTGATTAGCACAGCATTCATTTCTCTTTGCTGTAAGAAATTACATTATTAACTAAATATATCTCTTGCGTCCTTGGAAACAGGTTGTGTTTTTAATGTTGGTAGCCGAATACGCACGGAAGCTTTACGTTCACGTGCCTTTCTCCTACCGCTACCAGTAAGCAACTGAATAACCTTATTTTCTGCCTTGCTTATTTAAGAAGAACCTGCTTCGCGAACTCGTGCTTTTAAAGATTCCTTAGCAGGAATGTTTTCATGCATAACACCCGCAACTTGAATTCCGGTTCGTAAAGCTTGCCACCCTACTGCTATTGCACCTTGTTTAATGAAACGGGTAGCAAATCGAAATAGTCCTCGAAGTGAACATCTAATTCCATGTCACTTTTGATAAACAGGTCCTGAAAAGTAAGGCATTCCTCTACCTCTATGCGTAACTGATTGATGAGCACTTAAAGTGAAGTGTTATGGTCAATGATCCAGATGCGAATGGTAAATTTCGCCCTGCGTAGTCCTTTAGTAGTATTTCTGTAGAGTCAAATAAACAATGTACATTCTGAAACATTACGCTTTCTAATTAACATTATTACTATAAGTCATACTTACAATTCGTAAAAGAGGTGCTTTGTATCACCTACAAACTATGGCTGAATAATATCTGTATAATCAAATATTTGATGAGGATATCCAATATTTAAAATAACGGTTGTTTAGGAGTTATTTTAAAATATAATTATTTTGTCTTTTTAAAATATAATTATTAGGTTCAAAATATAATTGTAAAGCTAATATGGGTGATAATCGTAAAGACTTTATAGAACTATCAACTTTTATGGTGGCAATATTCAAATATTCAAATTTTATACTTTAATTAACTTTATTCAATTCGTCAAGGAACTGTTGAACGGTAGAATAATATCCTTGTGTTATTTTATGTTTTACATAATCATCATACCACTTTATATTTTGACCGCTGATAACATTATCACAATTAAAGGAATATGAATTGTATTTAACCTACCATCCATGAATCGTTTAATTGTATTCGATTGTTAAGAATATTGAAAACAAATATTTCGGACTATTATTAGAAAAAGTTTGAATGCTTCCATTAAAAGAAAGTATTATGAAAAATCTTCACTTACTACATTCAGAAACCAATTTCTTTTAAAATGCAATGTCACTCTTGACGTTCCAAATTAAATTGGAAGTTTTCCCCGTACACGTCCTTTAAGACTACTTGAAGAATATTGTTAGAAAGATAATTTTATTGACGTCTCTATTTTAATTAATCTATTGATTATTTCACAAGAGTCAGCTCTCTATATAGATTCATACTCTATGGACGACGTCACAACTAATAAATCACTAGATTGTGATGAACTACCTGATGTATCTTAATAGTACTTGATTTTGTCTATGAAATGGAGATCAGCTGTTTTCTTGAATTTGAAAAAAGATATATATTGTTCGTGTTATACCAGCTTTTGGATGGTAGGATTAAATAGTGTGTTCTTTCATCTTATAAAGGTGTAAACGGTGTATATGGAAGCGGAAACTTTTAGGAGGGTTTCAGAAATTGAAGAGGGAAACTTCAAGGAAAGGTAAAACAATTATTTTATTTAAAGTGCCATTTCTTATGCGATTTATTCCTATGGAATCTTTCACTCAACAATGTAAACAACGATAAGTTTTACCTTATGGAATGTGTAATGCACGAACGTTGTCAGTTAGTTTTTAATGTGCCACTTTTGCATTCTATACTACTAATGAGGTCTTGCTTAAATGGAACTAATTTTTCAGGTGTTAGATCAGAGTGGAACTTATGTGCTTGAGCTGATACAATTCAATGGAAACTAATCCACTGATGTGGAATAATCTTTCTTTTAAAAACTAACCTAATGCTGTGAAAGATATTTTATGCATGTCAAGTTAAGCTGAACTAACCTACCGGTTTGGAAATTAATATTAACATTCTTCTATAAAACAGGAAAACTTCTGGTAAAGTATGTTATTGTACTATGTTTTGAAACTAACTGTTTTTCTTCTACTTGTCGTAGTGCACTGAAAGAAAATAAGAAATCTTGCAGGCTATGTATAAACAGTGATCTTACTAGTGGATTTTCTAATGAATAGGAACTTAATACAATCAAACCTAATTAGTAATTACGGCCATTCTCAACGAACAAATTTACTAAATGTTTGTGATAAAATACGGGCAATAAATATATTAAAGTTTCTACTCGGAAAAACTGAATTTACTTCAAATTTAATTTTATATACTTGACTTCAGATAGTTCCTAAATAGTACACAGTATTAAGTATCAAAATATTAATTTTATTGAGGATGTTCAAAGATTATTTTTTAATTTTTTACATCATGATAATTAAGGAATTCTAATCTTTCGAATTATTCCTGCATAAAGATCTTTTACAATATCAATTCATACATTAATTTCTGAAGGAATAAAATAATTAGAATTGTGTGAAAAGGTGTTCGAAGATTTAGAACCCTTGGTTTCTTTTTCAGTTTTATTGGATAATAGTTAACTGTGCATGCATTTACTCTAGAATCATAACTGAATCCTAAAATTTTTCGTAAACCTGGAGTCATAGCGAAAATATATTGACGATTAGGAATTCGCTCATGTGAAATATACATTTTATCTCTATTATTTTCATATTGGATAATAATAATAGCATTGTCTTCCACTACAGCACCGTTATTGAACATTCGTTCAACACTAATCATCCCCATGTCATGAAAATTTTCATTCAGAATACTACTTTCGTCAAATACATGTAAATTTTCATGGTGTTTTTGTTGAAATTCCTTTTCCGTTTGCTTACTTAGAGTTGTTCGACTAGTATTTAAAATGATTCTATAGAATCATAATATCGGGGTGGAAATTTTATATTATACTCTATTTTATTTTTATCCCTCAACTAAATTATAAGTTGTTTTTCTTTTAAATATTATAGAAACTCCACGGAATTGAAAGAGCTTTTAAACCTACCACCAAATTTTTCTATCCAATGAATTGGTTGGCAAACTTTAATAGTATAGGAACTTGTTTTATTTTCAAAAATATTACTGCAAATATTAGAGGGTAAGGTAACATCAAACTCAGCAACTTGTTCTCGAGGCAGCATGATTACGACTGAACAGATTTCCGTTCAACGCAACTATTCATAGATGAAGGATAACCTAACAATTTTACATAAATCCAGCCTTTCTTCCGTTCTAATACATTTTCAGTTAAATATGTTTTTTGTTTTGTTACAAGTACTTTGTGTAATTTCTGATAATAAAACTATCCGTTAAGAGGATCTCCATTCCAATTCCTAATTTTATGTGATTGGATTAATTTTATTACACAGAGCCACTAAAATATTTCATGACACCATTTTCGTAAATGTCAATTTTCTAACTTACTTATTTACGCGAGCATAACCTCCTGGACGAAAATTATATTTTTGCTTAACATCGTTTTGTTTACCGTATAATCTTTGCCAAATTTCATTAACATTTGAGTCGTGTACTTCTATATGTGTATATTGAATGCTAGAATACTTTCTATAATTATAACGTTTTAAAAGATCTTCCATAATATTAATATAATGAGAAATATTTTCATCAGTAAAGTATTTATATTTACTTCTTTTAATACGCGAACAAAACGTTCGATTAAAGCTACTTTAATTTCTGAATGAACACTTTAAAGATTTACTTGATATTTTTGAATATGACGTTTTACATATTGATTATAAAATTCAGTTCCTAAATAAGTTTGGCAATGAAGTAGAGGTAATTTTCTTTTACTTAACATTAATTTTATTGCTTTTGCAATGACAACGACCAAAAGGATTAATGCTACATAAAATAAATTTATATCCATCATTATACTTTGATACATTATGCCTATCTGCTAAATACATTTGTACTAATTCATTTGGTGCATTAACATAATGTATTTACGCAGATAACGTTTAAGTGCAGGAGCGTGTAAAGTGTATGTATCTTGTGAAGCTATTTTCTTGCATTTTCTGAGTAAGACCTATTTTCTTTTTTAATTTGGAGAAACTACCTAAAGAATTGGATTTCCACAAGCATAATAAATTTTACTTAGAGATATATTTTCTAACTTGTATTCTTTATATTTTTATACAGTGAAGTAAAACGTTTCTTTATTCTATTATCGACACTTTTTTCTTTATTACTTTAGTAGCACTATTCTTCTTCTTTACTATATTATTAGACTTTTATTCCTTGATATGGTTGCAACCAGCGTCATATTGAAAATTAACTAATTCTAGTGGAATATCAATATTTTCTAATAATTCTTTAAATTCGTGGATGCCAACAGGAGTTTTTTAAGACTTACGAGTTCTTACTACATCATTAATAAGATTAGTAATATTTGAACTGGGAATTACTTTATTATCTATAGACACCAGTCTGACCCCAACTGATTCCATTGGAATCTTGCAGGAGATTTAATACTATTTGTCTTTTAGCAAATGATTTTCGTACTGAACTAATAATATATTGAACAATGAGTAACGTATTTGATGATTGAGAGTTGTAAACGGGTAAGACAATTGCTTTTTGTTATTTTGGAGCATATTGTAAATAACTATGTAATACATGTTGATATATTTTCCATTTTCCCTCTGTACAAAAATCAGTTCCTTTTAAAATTTCATCCATTTCAGTATCCAAATCTCTTTGATGAGACTTTACAGACTTCTTAGTGGCATACAATTGTGCAATTGCATTTTCTGGAATGAGTACATTTTTTTAAATTGTGAAGACATAGTAAGAATTAAATAAGCTTCCGGCCACTGCACTTAAAATGAGCTAATAATAATGGTAAAAGAGCACAAACTTTTTGTAGTAATAGTTTATGTTTCTCTTTTTGAACTTTATCGTTTCAGAGAGAGTGCGCGCAACGTCTTCATATTATGCGTAACCCTTACTTCTGACGAGGGAGAGCTTAAAGTTTCCATTAAAAATGTTTTACCTACTTGAGCAATATTTCGAATAACACCATTAAATGCACTTTCAACTAATGCTCTATGTTTCTTAATTTTACATTTAAATGGTACGGAGCTCATTAAGATGTCGTTTTGTGCTTAACATCTTGATGAAAACTGACTGAAATTGTCTTATTCGGGTCTTTTATATGAGCGTAGATGTGCTATTTTATCTGAAAATATATTTGTATGTAGACGTATGGCATCCGGTGTAGACTGAGTTAAATCAAAAAGTAAAATATTAAAAGTATTTAATATGAATGAGGCTAAACAGTAGCATTTTCAAACACTTGAATGATTTTTAATGGTCCTAACAGAATGAAAGCAATGATCTCTCACCCTTCTTTAACTTCGTTACAGTCAAGTTATCTCAATTTTAGATGAACCTAGAACTGCAACAGAATTTCTCACAATAGTATATAGGTGAAAAATTTGCGCTGAAAACGATGGAACAAAGTCTATCACTGTAACTTCATTCATAAATCCAATATGGCGTAAATTAACAAAATGGCGGAATTTTACAGGTAATAAATGTCTGTAAATTTGTTAACCTCGTTGAGTCTAAACTACTTGAGCGATTTTAACAAATGAGATATCGTTTGATTTACCTTGATCCATACTGTGCCCTAGGCATGTTATTAAATTTTGCCATGTTGTGTTTATTATTTTAGGACTGCATATAACAAAGGGCTTATTCTGAATCAAGACGAGTTGAATCACACATCATTTGTTAAATTCGTTCAAGAAATTTTAGGCATTACGTGGTACCAAACCTACATACATACATATACAGCACAAGTAAATCCGCCCTGTTAGATTTCTATTCCATAGCTTCATATAGAATAGGACACAGCATGGATCAAGGTAAATCAAACGAAACATCATTTATTAAAATCGCTCAAGTAGTTTAGGTTCTACGAGGTAACAAACACATACATTTATTGCCTGTGAAAATTTCTTGTATGTTGTTAATTTCAGATATGTTGAAGTTTATTTCATGACTGAATACAGTTTAGGGCACATTCTGAATCAAGACGAAACCATCGATATATTGAAATCTTTAAAGTTTACGAGGTAACGAAGTTACATACATACATGTATGGGATGTACAAATCATGCATGTTGTCGATTACCGCCATGTTGGATTTATTATTTTATAGCTCCATATACCCTAATACAGTATGGATCAAAGTGAATCCAACGATGCCTCATTTCTTAAAATCCCTAAAGTGGTTTAGGTTCTACGAAGTAACAAACTTACACAAGTACGCATATAAGAGGTGAAAATCTGTTCAGTGTTGTTAATTTTTACCATTTTATGTTTATTATCCCATGACTGGATTTAGCCTAGGGCAGATTCTAAATCAAGAAAAATCCAACGACACATCATTTGTTGAAAAAGCATTTAAGAAGTTTAGGTTTTACGAGGTAAGCAGGTGAAAATCCGCCATGCTATTGATTCCACCATCTTAGATTTATTATTTCATAGCTTCATATAAGTTAGGACACAGTATGGATCAAGATGAATCAGGCGACACCTCATTAGTTAAGATCGCGCAAGTAGTTTAGGCTCTGCGAGGTAAGAGACTTACATATATAACAGGTGAAAATCCGTCACATTGTTGATTGCCATGTTTGATTTTTAATTGCATAGCTTCACATAGCCTAAAACACACTATAGATCAAGATGAATCGAACGACACGCAACTTGTTAAAATCGCTAAAGTAGCTCTACGAGGTAACAAACTTACAGATATGCATAGATAGCCTGCGAAAATCGGCCATTTTGCACTTATGAATAGAGTTACAGTGGTAGACTTTCTTCCATTGTTTTCAGGATTCGTTTCTCATCTAAAAACCGCTGTCTGAAATACTGTTACAGTTTTTTCTGTGTTCATTGCTACGGTATTTTCAATGGACTTCTAATAAGTTCCTCTTTGGCATATGAAAGACAGAATCTGTATCACAGTAAAAGATTTTATATTCCTACTTTTTCTAATAAATTATGTAATTTAAGTCTAGCCCATGAAGTAATGAAGGCTGCTCGGGTAACATTAGAGAAACATGGAATATTATTTACGTTTTCGAAATCCTTGTATGTTACTAACAAAGCCTTTTCTCCGATCAGAAGTTCGTTTTGTAGTTCAAAGTAGGGGGTTCGGAGAATTTCTACGAAAGATTTAAAATCATTGTCTACCCTGGTCTAAGTTAAATCAGTTATCTGTCCCCACTTCCAAAACAGAGAATTTATAAATAGTTTTGCGATAGAACGTAAACCTGCATTCTCAGTAATACTATCATACTTGAGTTGTATGCCTTCAAACTTACCATACTCATCAATATACTTTTGCTTTTCCTCCTCCCTAGTACAATCCTCTAGATGGAAAACCAGAAGATTCCTCTTTCGACTGCAAGAAGTTATTAACATAATCTTTAAATAACCTCTCTTTCATTTTGAACTCGTAAATTTCATAAGTCTCGTTAATGGTATATCCTTTCGCCAGACTTTCGTGTAATTCAGGAGTAGAATGTGCCAGTGAAACAGCGTTGGTTCATAGTGCCATTACAATCTCCACTATTCATTTTCCTACATCCAAGTCCGACAGAGGCCGATAACGAAGCGTCCGTTGGCATTAAATTGTAACAGTGGAAAAGCGAGATCCTGCGGGGAAAGAACCTTACGAAACACTACTTTACGAAAGTCCTTGGGATTACGATATGTTTCCCTCGGTAAATGTTATGCTTACCAAGGAGCAGAGGTGTTTTTTCATTATAGAAGGATAGAGGGAACAAATATCCTTACAGACTATGTATTCATCTTCTGCACTTTTACAGAAAGCACGCAAATTCGGTTGAATGTCTCCTTAGCCATTAATCCGCCTTCAACATGTTTACAACGATTATAATAAACTCTCGGACTTGCCGATATTCACGCACTTCCTTATCCCTAGCACATTCATAGATCTCTACAATTTTGAGATTACAGCCTTTGTGTTACCATGCTTAATACAAGAATGACCATGAAAATGGCACCCATAGGATTGATAGGTATTCCCATGCTTGTCATCATACCCGTCCACTTTAAATCGTCCAAACGGAACTTCATCGTCATTTTCAACCATATGAATTGAAAAATCATCTCTTATGAATTTCATTTACTTTAACCAATGGGAGTGCCTATTTACTCTGTGGGTAACGCCGTCGATGGCCGAAGGGAGGATTAATTCGTATGCTTTTTCCTCTAAATATCGAGTACGAAAACATTCCATGGCACAGGCAACAATTGTACTTACTTAAAGGAAACAGTGGATCCCATCGACTTTTCGTCAATTAAGTCCGAGAACTTAATTACTGTCTCTGTAAGAATTTTTACATCGTTCTTGCAGTAGGTTAGCATTTCAAGTTTAAGGTTAAACATTTCTTTCTTACACTCCTCGTGCCAAACTTTTAACGCTTCCCGCTCACTTTCCAATTTTCCCTAATCATCGAAAAGTTCAAGCGGTGGTAATTCTCCGCCGTAATTTTGATTTTCCTCTGTATTGAACAAGCATGGGAAATCTCCTTTCTTCAAAGTCGCGTTCAAACCCATGATTGCAGGTAATTTCGACTATTTAACAAACATAAACAAATAAGTATTTCTAAAAACATTATTGCGTATAGTCATTTGATTAGTTTTCGGACTTATATTTAATTGCATTAATATTTAAGGAGGGATTATTTCATTCTTTATGGGTATACGCGTTACAAATAGAATACAATTTCGCTCCGTTATGAGGCCGGGCCGCCACTGTTTAACTCTTTCACCTTGAGGAGGTTTCAATATTGTAAACCACGAAATATCTCCCACTTCGTGAATTACCACATTGAAAACATTTGTAATCGTCCGCTATAAAGTTCTTACATTCAAAGCAACGGATAGAGGCAAAATAAGGTTTGGCTGAATTCATGGTGACATTTCATTCGACTCTAGTAGCATAGTTTCAAGGTTGTATACTACATAACAAGAAAACAGATTTATGTTTCGCTTTCTCCTTTTCCACTAAGCAGAAACTGTGCTCTTTAACGAATAACTAACAGCAACCGCAAAAGTGCTCGCTCCGTAAATGTATTCTTATTCCTTTGTCGATTTTCAATCTTTACGCCACAATGTGAATACAGTTTGGTATAGTAACATACAGGCTTTCCCTTCGCCTTGACGCTTTGAAGACGAAAGCATGAAGGCGAAGGGACGGTCCTTAAACAACGAGAATAGGTCACCGGTCTGTCGTCATAAGAAATTTAAAAATTATGGTATTCATCACAATGTTCAAACACGTATTCACACTTCTATTTGAACGAAAAGGCGTAGGTTTCAAACATTCCTTACAATAGCAGTCGCTCCTTAGAAAAGCGGTAATATACTATTTATGACGTCAAAATGACGGTCATTATAAAACAAAAATACTTTTTCTGGTTTCAACATTACTTCTTTAAATCACCTCACTGTATCGACTACCTGGTTTCAGAGCATAGACTAAAATCTGGAGCTTGTTACCATAAAAATTCTGGAATTGATCAATATCATCAATATTAGCAACCAAAGAATTAATATTAACTGCTGCCTTTAGCTTCAATTCCCCACTTCTGCATATTTTTCTCCATATATCACCTTACAAATCTTACCTAAAGCTCGTAGATCTGCTAAAGCTAGAGCCCTCGGTAGATAGTTGTATGAGTTGCCACGTAATTTCGAGACTGGAATATTATGAGCTTGTAAGTACTGCTATAGGGATAAATACTTATCATTATTGTTTTTGCCTTGACCACGAAGAGAGGCGGCGATATTAGTCTTAAAGATCACACGGTCGACTAATAGAAAATTTTCTTTCGAGTTGAGAACATTCTCAATTGAACGAAGAATATGTTCAGTATATAAATGAACTCGTCGACACTTTGGAATGAAGACGTCTCTCCCGTTGGGGTCATTACTGCTTTCTATGCAAAATCCGACCTAGGATTGTAGATCTATACTAGAAAGCAAATGCTCTAGTGTAAATCAAAAAATTTCTTACATACTCTACTGGCGTTAGACTGGAGGTGCAAGCTCTTGCCCGTATGGAGATTTCTTTACCTTTACTGGAAAATCACCAAATTCAGCACACGTTCAGCTATAATTTCATCAAATCTCGCCCTGTTCCCTGTTGAAATAACTCAGACTGATCTACTAGTACACGCTGCTCAACTTTATCTTCTTCATTGATTATTTTTCCACAGACGTTGCACTTAACTGAGTCCTCCATTGCTCGTAGTAATCGTAAGCCTGATCATATATTTGACTATCCCCAGGTGAAAAAACACAGTCCGTGTCACAAGAGAAACTAGAGAATTTCTGATCACCAGTTAAAGTAAAAGCAATAAGTGGAGGAGAAGTAAAAGAAGCAGAAGATTGAGAAGCAAATACAATGGATGGTAGCGTCTAGAGATAGGTCTAGTTGTAGTTACGAATGTGGTTGCCTGCGTTAAAATAGATGTAACTACATTCACAAGAGCACAAGAAATATTAGAAGTCATGGAAGTAGGCATCGAAGAAATAGGAAATGAAAATGAATTTCCAAAAGAGTGAAAATTCCCGGTTGCACGAAATAATTTTTAATGAATCGTCTACATTAAAATTATAATATATATCATCCACCTAAATCGGATTCAAATGAAAAAGAAATGCTAGATTAGGATGCAAGATCCGTCCGTTATTCTCACCGTAAGGTCCAGTTAGTAAGCAAAAATGCTAAGAAGCCAGTCTAGTAGTATGCGATGAGTCAAAGCAGCCAGTCTTGACTAGAAAATAAGGTCGTTTACATGTTTACACGCAGCAAATATATTATTGAAATCTGAATCAAATAGATGGCGCAAATGAAAAAGAAAATAAGAAACATTACCATCGTATAACGGTAGTATTCTATCACGACTTAGCCTGCATAACTGTACCCTGGAGATAAACAAATACTCCGTGTTCTGAAATCCGTTCTTCTTTCCGTCAGCAATCACTTGGTCGGCAATGGTCAATTGCTTAACGCCGTTTATGTTAGATTTTCTTCTTAAAACTCAGCGGAAATCTATTATATAACTTGATTGAAGATGATGATCTGAAATTAATTCGAACACTAATTTCTTTTCTTCAGCTATAACTAATCCGAACAAAAACACCAGAGGTGCAAAAAGTGGAGCCAAGTTCTT